>JAHWXV010807362.1:0-10838 GCA_024586415.1 Phrixothrix hirtus
GTTAATTATATACTAAATAAACACCTAATGTAAATTTTGCTCAAACTGTCGACCTTTGACTGTTACGCAGGTTGGTTACGTTTAAAAACTATCGTTGTACACGCCCTAATATTTTTGGCGTTATTGACATACACGATTCTATAGATTCCTAGCAAGCGAAGTTGAAAATACTTGATGTTTTAGCACACCCCAACGGAAAATTTTAAAGGACAGGAAGGGATCCATCTATTTTAAAATTCAAATTATAAAAATTTCCAGACGTTTTGATGGAAATGAGGTGGTGCACCATCTACCTGTAACCACAAATTTTGGCATGTGTGAAGGTCCACATCTTCCAGCAATAACGGTAGCTCGTTTTGCAAAAATTTAAAAGCATTTGTCCATTTACCACTCCTCGAAAGAAGTACGGCCCAATAATACACTCTCCTAAAGTTCCACACCAAAAATTTAAGGAATAAGTTGTTTGCAAGTGTGCTACTCGCTTAATAATGAAAATTGTACCTTTTAATATAACCGTTATTTGTAAATGTTGCTTCATCTGAAAACATACACTTGTTTAAAAAATCAGGGTTGTCTTGATCTTTTTGAAGCATAAAATTGCAAAATCAGGCTCTTTTGGTTCTTGAACTAGCATTACCTGGTATGGCTCAAATTTATTTGCACGTAAAATTTTAGTTACTGAAGACTTTTGGCTTATATGGAGATCTTCCGTTACACTACGGATAACTGCTATTTCATTCTGTAACTGTAACTTCGTTTGATAATCGGAGCCCCAAGATTCAATTATTTTGCTTCCGTCGGAAAAGTTCCTTTTGAAATGGGTCTTCTGTCATCAGTACGTGTACGCACCGACTGCCTGTTGTGGTTGTTGTCGGCGTCTGTCGGCGTCGAAAACACTTCGTAATTTTAAATAAAACAACCATAGATTGTTTAAGTCGATATGGTGTTCGAGATTAAATAATATCGGTGATGCGTATTTAGTTACTGTTGAGTTTAGAGAGGCACTCGCAGGCAGCGTGCACAACGGGGCACGACCTGTAGGCGAAAGCTTCAACACGAAGCGCGGCGTAGACTTGAAGATATCTAACTAACTGTATCTGTAAAAATAAGGAGTTTATATAGAGTAATAGCAATACTAATGCGATGGAAATAGTATTATTGATGAATCGCATTTCCGCTATGAATAATTCCATTCGTTCGTATCCTATCAGGGCAGGAAATCCTTATTACCTTATTTCCTGTGCGTTGACGAATGCAGCGATGTGTAATAGTGACGTAAAGATGGTTAAGTACGTATGTGCCGGTAACATAGGTGGAGTTAGGTCCTTTCGCCTTTTCATTCTTCAGGATTTTGGGAATTTCAGGTAGGCATTGCAAAATCTTTACAATGCCATTTCATTCTATTTACTTGTGGCAATTCTTTGTCTAGGTCCTTTAGTAGGAGGCCAATTTTCTCTTAACTGAGTTTGAAGTCTGCGAAAAATTTTGTCAGTCGGTGCTCTATGGAAAAGCTTTTATTTGTGTTCGGTAAGCCTTACACATACATTCTTAATTTTGTTTTAAATAATGTTCTATTTAAAGCTTAGTTTTAGGAGGTAAATTAATTAGAATGCGTACTGTTTTAATTTTTTACGTGTGCTTACATAAAATACTTTATGAACTGAGTTAGAAATTTCAAGCGGCTGTTTTGTATTGTAGTAAATGTAAATTTGTATAGTAAAAAGCAATCTACTTTATTCTGAAAATGAGACACCTGATATAGTTAAGACGGTGATAAATATCCAAACATAATTAGATTATTAGGCTTCGCTTCATTCTATTTGCTCGTTTAACTTAGCTCTTTCAAGTTGTTATTAGTTTATGATCACAATGAAACTGTGGGCAGGCAGAAGCTTTGTCAAACCGTTGAAATCTTAATATATAACAAAATATTCATTTGAATATTACATTGACGAATTATTGAAATGTTGATTACAATTGCAGTTAGAAAAATCTTTATAGACAATTATATTGAACCAAATTGCCAAAAAAAGTAAGTTTTTTATCGTAAATGACCATTAACATTAGATTAAATGGGTATATAGAAGCGAATACTAATATTATAAGCAATAAAAATTATAGACATAGAATTTGGAGGTTTCTGAAAATTTATCCACTCTCATTTTCGCTGTTTCGCAAACTATATGATGGCGATTAACACTTGAGCTTAATATTTATTTATTTTAAATCAGCTCCATTCACAATAAATAGATATTTAATAGAATGCATTTTCTGGGTATTTTAAATTGTCATTAGAATATAAAATTCTACCACAATCCTTAATCACATTGCAAAAGCACGCGCGATCAAGATTCGCAACAGTTCGGGTGCAGAACCGAGCTTAACCACCCTACAATTGGCACCAACAGTGTGACTTCGGAGTGCCGCGAAAGCGCGTCGCGATGCCTCCTATTATTACGGAAATATTTAAGGGATGGCTGTTATCCGCCCTCGTAATACATGGTGCCGTAGCTGGGAATCCTGATGCTAAAAGATTATATGACGATTTACTCTCAAATTACAACAAACTCGTTCGCCCTGTTGTAAACACCTCGGACGTTCTACGTGTTTGCATCAAACTTAAACTTTCTCAACTTATAGATGTGGTAAGAATTAGTAAATAGATAATATGCCTTTATAAACAATGTCTAACCTTATTAAGGGTTTCAGGATCAAATATGATAATTAATATTATAACCAATTTTAGGTAGAAGATATACGGAAATGATAATCAATCTTTATATTATTACTGCATAATCGCAAGGCAGTTAAAACTTTACGACTAATACATATTATAAATTAAAGATTACTATTATCACTATAGTATTTAATATTGGTAGAGTATAAATACATTCTTTAAATGGTTGATAATGAGGTACTAGGATTAGAAAAGTCACTACTTTAGAATTACAAATCAGAAAAATTTAAGCACATTCAGATCTAAAATTATGGGAACGCAAATTGCACATATCAGCCAACAAATATACTACCTACTAAATTTTGAAGATACATCAAAGCCACAACCTCTTTCTAAATAGAATGCAATTGCATAAGTAATACTAACTTTGTTATGTTATTTCTATTTTAATAAGTACGCTTGTTAAAGCACATAAGTTTTTCTAAATGTACGGTATACTTTGCGCAATTGTAAATTGTTTGAACCCCAGCTAATTATAAATTTTTCCCAATATAATCTATAAAATTTGTTATTAATTATTTTAATGCGAGCTCTTTACTCGCTAATTTAATTAAAATCGAATAAATGGGCCCGTTTACTTTTATACTTGCATACTAAACAGAAGCGTTAAGTGCACTTGGTTATTAACATTTAGGAACCTCGTAACCGGTACATTAGATATGGAAAGAAATAAAATAAAAGATAATTATAAAAGTTTGAAGGATTATTTAAACATTTAAGTTTAATAAATAATTACATGGGATTCCTTTTATTTAATTTCAATTTAAATATCCACCGTTGTCTGTATACAGACAATATGGAATATCAATAAACGTGTACCGTAATTTCATACAAATATAGATAACTGGGCAATTAAACAACATATTTCCTTACACCTAATTTACTAAAGCTAGTTACCACTTTACAATTCCCCTGAAATTTCAATTGTGGAATGCTACCCATGCTTAGGTTAGAATATGGCATACTAGGCCAATAAATCAGTTTATAAGGAACAACAACAGGAATAATTGCCCTATTTAATGAAGCATAAATATTAATTAAAAGATATAAAGAATCATTTACTATGTTAATACACTAAATAATGCAGTGTATAAAATTGTTTTAAATTAAGTTCGACTTGTTATTGTTTTTATTTGGATAATTTGCAGGTCAAAGTAAACTAAAGTTTTTTTCGTGTACATTAGTAAACATTGCACTTTATCAAAGATATTTTTGTAAAACAAACTTCGTTTTACAAATCCTTTCAAATTTCAGCAAAACTGAAGGCACTAGCTTTGCTAAATGCAAAAAAAGATATTACACTAGTTAAAAATGGTAGTTGTTAATATGACATTCGAAACCAGTAAGAGAGAACGTTGAGTTATTACTGAAATATTATAAAAAGGAAGTTAAAATAAATGTTAATTTCGCAACAAGCAGAATTAACCCTAAAATTATCATATTATTCCTTTGAGACGGCGCTAGACAAGCTTTAAAGTTTTTACATGTATGGAGATCCTCAATATGTCCAACAGAAATCCAAGAAATTTACAACTGCAACTGCAATTATAACCCGACAAGTTAACCAAGCCAAAGCTAAATATTGAGTGCGTTATATTTAAGTATCCTAACGAGTGATACCTTTTAACTCAATTAATTTGGCACCGTAAGTTTAGATGTATTTAACGACCCTTTAAGTAAATCTTTATTCAATTACACCCTGAAGTAGCTTATTAAGGGATGTAACCTCCAATGCCACTATTTTTAACATTAAATATGCTTAATATTTAAATTGCTCGACATACAGAGGGTTTGTTGACTGTACCTACAATATTTTAACATGTATTTGTAAACTGCAGATAAGGTACTAATAGTATACGTTTTAAATTTAAAAATCTCTCTGTGCATTTTTCGTAGAATATCTAGGTAAGCCTAACGATAGCCGGGAAATCCTGTTTTAAATATAACAGACTCCGCTTGAAGAAAATACTAATTGAGAATGAGGCTAATTTAATAACTCATTGCACTTGATCTAGTTCGTGGTTCGTAGTATCTCAACACCCTTGTGTTATATTCGAAAAATTAAAACCGATAACTAGCAGCATTGCTTCAATAATATAACACCGTAGTATTATTGTCCAAGTAAGCGTATGAAATTAATCTATGTTCGATATTCAGTCCTTATACAGGGTGCGGCAAAATGGAAAGCATTATTTGGGATGCCAATAAAAGTCAAACCACACAAAGCATAGGGAAAAGTTCATATTTTTGAAAAGCACATATCAAGCTATTTGAAACGTTATGTTTCAAAAATTACAGTACTTAAATGACGGCAATTCATGCCGATACATTCTTGAACGTTTTCACGAAAGCGCATCATTGCTCTGCGGACAACTTCTTGCGGATTTGCGGCGATTTCTTCTCTTATGGATGCCTTTAATTCTTCCAAATTGTGTGTTCGGCGCCTAAAAGCTTGCGCTTTGAGATGTTGTCAAAGAAAGAAATCACAGGGGGACAAATCATGCGAACGCGGAGGCCACGAAAGGTCACCCCGCAAAGACACAACTTTTCCCTGGAACATTTCATGGAGAAGACTGAGTGAGCGACGTGTGGTGTGAGATGTAGCACCACCCTGCTGAAACCATAGAGCTTTTCGCTGATGATCGTTTAACTCGTTAAATTTTGGACGTAAAAGCTTGTCTAACATGTTACAATAACGATCTCCGTTGACTGTTACAGCTTCTCCATCCTCTTCAAAAAAGTAAGGACTTCACACGCCGAAATTAGATATTGCACACCAGACGGTAACCTTTGGACTGTGAAATGGTCGCTGTTGAAGTTCCCGTGGATTATTTTCCGACCAATAGCGGAAATTTTGTTTATTCACTGCGCCCAGTAGATGAAAATGCACTTCGTCGTTAGACTTAACAACAGCTGCTGCAGCAATGTTCTTGAGAATATCCCGGCAACAATTTTTACGGGTTTTAAAATCTCTTTCACTCAATTCCTGGACCACCAACATTTTATACGGATGCAATCTAAGTGATTTGTGTAAAATTGTTCGAACACTTGGATCCGACATACCTAGCGCAGCTGCACACCTACGCGCAGAACGTTTGGGAGACTGCTGTACTAAGGCTTTGCCTTAATTCACATTTTCCGGCGTTCCTGCTGTGATTTGTCGGCCAGTAGATTTTCGCTTAACCACAGAACCTGTTTCACGGAAGTTTAAAACCCACCAACGAATTTTTCTTCCGTCCGGAACGTCACGATGACGACCAACATCAAACTGAATAGGAAAGACACGCTGTGTCGCTATTACAGATTCACTATTTCTTATAAACTCTTCTACTGTAAATGCGCGCTACACTCCGGCCCAAGCAATGGCAATAACTGACAATGGCACGAAGTTTGCTACCCAAAGGGACTGCGCGCACTGCTTTACCCCTTCCACAAGCCTAGCAATGACTATTTGAAATTATAGCTATCATTTTACCGCACCCTGTACATATGTGTACGTAGGTATATACCACGAATATCCTTTAATTAAGGTCTTATAGGCTGCAACTATGTAAACTTCGCGTATATGTCGAAACGCGCATGCGTACCAGCTCCTAGCATGCCCTAGGCAAAGTCAGACTCCATTTTGTATCGTTACTACTGTGAAGTTAAAACATTTAAGATAATTAAACCGACCGCCGACCAGTAAAATACGGACTATGATTCAGTTTTTGACAAAAAGGAACGTGTAATCGGCGATCAATTACCGCCAAATATGTGAAGTGTACGGCCCCAATTAAATGGGATAATGTATATGATGGACCGTGAACAGGTCGACCGTCTGTAAACACAAACAAGTTGTAACGCGCAATTAACGCAAAAATTCATAACGACCGGCCGTTCACGATTCCCACTTTGTAATTGGAACTTCCACCATTTGAAGTCCAATCCTGTACAAAATCGCTTGAGAAACTTTGCAGTTCAGTATATTCTGTTCGCAATGGATTCCCAGACTGATTTATGAGGAACACAGACCCAATACAATGAGAAGCTAAATAAACTTTTGGGTGACATTATCACAGAGGACGAGAATTGGATGTCTCACATGTTTCCAGAGACGAAGCGGCAGGTAATGGTATAACGAAATATACATTCTTCAACCAAATGGGCAATTTCAAGACGCAAGATTACGACAGTTGGGTTTTGGGATTGGTGTGGCTTCTGTTAGTCGATTTTATGCCACATGAGGTAATTATAAATTCCGTGGCGTACTACACGACGTTGGTTATGCTCCAGCAAGCCATGCAGAATAAGCGACGTACTTTTTATCCAAATTCTACCTTTTTCATAGAAAAACAGTTATGACTTTGAATATAAATGTCCATTTGGCTAAGCAGTTGGTTTCATAGTTGGTTTAATCTTCGTTAACGGTTCAAATAATTTCGATTACTCGCTTTACGAAAATTGTTTCAGGTAAACCCCCCATATTATGTGAAAGTGCATTAAATACCGAAGATAATGAATAAATTTAAAAAGGAATCGTTGTAGCGGATTTCAAGGCAATAATCGCGCGAAATCAAAGAATTTCGAAAAATCTACGTTAACGGTTGGAATAGTCCCGATTACTCGCTTTACGGAAGTTTTTGGTCAAACCGCGTATATCGCGTAACAATGCATGAAATTTTGAAGGTAACGAGTACATTTAAGACGAAATTGTAAAAAGCGGATTTGAAGGAAAAATTGAAAAATGAAAAATAAAACTGGGCTCCCGTTATTCGATTTTATCCAAATTCTACCTTTTGCACACAAAGATAACGACCTTAAATATAAAGTTCATTCGGCTAGGCTCTTAGTTTCATAGTTAATTTGATCTGCGTTAACGGTTGAAATATTCTCAATTATTTGCTTTACGGTAATAGTTTTGGCTAAAGTACTTATATCATGCGAAAGGTCATTAAATTTTGAAAATAATGAGTGGATTTAAAAAGATATTGTTGGATCGGATTTTAAGGAAATCGCGCGACATCAAAAAATTTAGAAGAATCTACGTTAATGGTTCAAATAGTCCCGACTACCCGTTTTACAGAAATTGCTTCCGGCTAACTACCTAAGCCGTGTGAAAGGCATTAAATTATGAAGATAATGCGTAAATTTAAAAGGAAAATCGGAAAATCGAAAAATGACTCAAAAAGTGGATTTCCGTTATTCGATTTTATCCAAATTCTTCTTTTTGTACACAAAGACAACTACGACCTTAAATATAAATATTAGTTCGGCTAGGACGTTAGTTTCATACATAGTTTAATCTGCGTTAACGGTTGAAATGGTTCCGATTACTCGCTGTATGGAAATTATTTCGGGCTAACCGCCTATATCAGTGAAACGATATTAAATTTTGAAGATAATGAGACAAATGTAAAAACAAATCGCTGTAGCGGATTCCAAGGAAATCGGGTGGTATTAAAAATTTTGAAAAGCATGCGTTAACGGTAGAGATAGCCCGATTACTCGGTTTACGGAAATGGTTTAGGAATAGCCGCCTACAACCCGTGAAAGAGAATTAAAATTTGAAGATAATAAGTAAATTTAAAAAGAAATCGTCGCAGCTGATTTCATGGAAATCGACTTACATCAAAACATTTCGAAACATCTACGTTAGTGGTTGAACTAGTCCCAATTACTCGCTTTACGGAAATTTTTTCGGCATAACCGCCTATATCGTGTGGAATAGCATTAAAATTTGAAGATAATAGGTAATCTTAAAAATAAATCGTTGTAGTTCATTTTAATGAAATTGCGCGATAACAAAAAATTTCGAAAAATCTGCGTTAACGGTAGAAATAGTCTGGATTATTCGCTTTACGGCAATTCTTTCGAGTAATCCGGCTATACCATATGAAAGGGCACTAAATATCGAAGATAATGGATAAATTTAAAAAGGAATCGTTGTAGCGCATTTCAAGGCAATCGCGTGATATCAATAAATTTCGAAATATCTGGGTTATAGTTTGAAATAGTCCCGATAACTCTCTTTACGGATATTGTTTCGGGAAAACTGCATATACCGCGTGAAATGGCATTAAATTTGGAAGATAACGAGTAAATTTAAAAAGAGATCGTTGTAGCTGATTTCGAGGAAATCGCGCGTTAGCAAAAAACTTCGAAAAATCTGCGTCAACAGTTGAAATAGTCCCGATTACTCGCTTTACGGAAATTGCTTTGGGCAAATCGGCTAGATCACGTGAAAGGAAATTAAATTTCAAGATAATACGTAAATTCAAAAAGAAATCATTGCAGCTGATTTCAAGGAAATCGCGCGATATCAAAAAATTTCGAAAAATCTGCGTTAACGGTTGAAATAGTCTGGATTATTTGCTTTGCGGAAATTGCTTTGGGCAAACCATCTATATCATGTGATAGCGCATTACACTTTGAAGATAACTAGTAGACTTAAAAAGAAATTAGTGCGGTGGATTTTAAGGAAATCGTGTGAAATCAAAAAATTTCCAAGGATTTTCGTTAACGGTTGACACAGTCCTTATTACTCGCTTTATGGAAATTGCCTTCGGCTAACCGTCTATATCATGTGAAGATAATGAGTAGATTTAAAAAGAAATCGTCGTAGCGTATTACAAGGAAATTACGCGATATCAAGAAATTTCGAGAAATTTGCGTTAACGGTTGAAATAGTTCTGATTACTCGCTTTATGGAAATCGTTTCGGACTAACCACCTCTATCACGTGAAAGAGCACTAAAGTTTTGAATATAACAAGCAAATTTAAAAAAAAATTATTGTAGCCGATTTGAAGGAAATTGGGTGATTGTCAAAAAAATTTTGAAAATCTGCGTTAACGACTTAAATAGTACTAATTACTCGCTTTACAGCAATTTCTCCGGGTAATTCGGCTATATCATGTAAAAGTGCATTACATTTTGAAGGTAATGGGTAAATTTAAGAAGAAATTATTTGATCAGATATTAAGGCAATCGCGCGAAATCAAAGAATTTCGAAAAATCTGCGGTAACGGTTGAAATGTTCCCGATTACTCGCTTTACGGAAATCGTTTCGGGCTAACCGCCTATATCGTATGAAAGGGCATTAAAATTTGAAGATAGTAGGTAAATTTAAAAAGAAATCATTGTAGTTGATTTCAATGAAATCGCGCGATATCAAAAAATTTCGAAAAACCTGCGTTAATGGTAGAAATAGTCCCGATTACTCGCTTTACTGCAATTCTTCTGGGTAATCCGGTTATATCATATGAAATGGCATTAAATAGCGAAGATAATGGATACATTTAAAAAGTAATCGTTGTAGCGGATTTCAAGGCAATCGCGCGATATCAAAGAATTTTGAAAAATCTGCATTAATGGTTGAAATAGTCAGGATTACTCGCTTTATGGAAATCGTTCCGGACTAAGCATCTATATCACGTGTAAGGGCACTAAAGTTTTAAATATAATAAGTAAATTTTAAAAAAATCGTTGTAGCTGATTTCAAGCAAATCGGGGGATATCAAAAAATTTCGAAAAATCTGCGGTAACGGTTTAAATAGTCCCTATTACTCGCTTTACAGCAATTGTTTCGGGTAACCTGCTATACCACGTGAAAATGCATTAATGTTGGGGGTAATGGGTAAATTTAAGAAGAAATTATTTGGTTCAAGGAAACTGCGCGAAATCAAAAATTTGGGAAAATCAGAAAATGTGGGCTCCTATTATTCGATTTTATCCAAATTCTACCTTTTGCACACAAAGGTACGAGGGTTGCCTTTTAAGTAGTTGCAAAAACTAGGAAGCAAAACAAATTTTTTGGAACAAACTGTTTTATTGTTTTTCAAAATATTCACCTTTAAGATTTATACACCTTTGCATGCTTTCAAACCACTTCTCGAAGAAGTTTTTCCACTCTGAAGTTGGTATCTTAAAAATGTGATTTTCAAATGCTTCAGCGGCTCCTTCTGGAGATGAAAATCGCTGTCCACGCATTTTTTGTTTGAGATTCGGGAACAGAAGAAAGACGTTAGGCGATAAATCTGGCGAATAGGGGCAATGAGACATTAATTCGATGTTTTTCTCCTTCAAATAATCAATTGTTCGACGTGCTGTGTGGGAGCTGGC
>JAHWXV010807382.1:0-17158 GCA_024586415.1 Phrixothrix hirtus
TATATATATATATATATATATATATATATATATATATATATATATATATATATATATATATATTGAATACATACATTGGAAATGTGTTAATTTCCTATTTAGCAGTAAAATTATACAAAGTGTTTACAAAAGGTTGGGACATAGCCCAACTACAGACTCCCAGGATAAAAATAAGAAGATTGAACCCAACTTACCTATACCCAAAATTTGCTCGTTAAATCGGCACATGACGGGAAAGTTTTTTGAAAAAGAAATTATTTTGCTTGTAAAAGTAAGAGGCTTGATCGATATTATAATTTTTGGTATGGCATGTTTTGTGACTATAAGTTACGTTTTTAGATGATTTTGATCTTCATCGGTAAGTTGTAAGTGTATTAAACAAAAATGTTGCAATACAAATTTGGTAATAACTTTTTAGTGCCTAGGTTGAGAACTTTTAATTTTTTCCAAAAACATATTTTCTTTGGAAAAATTGTTTGTATGTTTGTAACTTTTGATAACCTTTCAGGTTTATCCGCAAAAAAATAAAATCTGATCCGATAATCTATGTTTCATTGATAGAAATAATCTAGTTATCTTCAAGTATAAAATATTTATTACATGTCAAAATCACATACGTTTAGTGCGTCAAAAATTAAGTAATTAGTTTAGCATGTTTTTTTCTTCGTTTGGTTTCTGGTTTTAGTTGAAGGTGTTCTAATATTTTAAGTTCTCTGTTTTTTTTTGAATTTATTAACGTATTCTTATGGCGAATAAACCAATATGTTGCTGATTCTCAGATTTTGTGAGGGAAATTGTCGCCAAAGCATGAGAGAGACTTTCAAATTGTCTGGTGTCAAATCATAAAATATTTGCAAGAATTGAGAGACATTTTCGTGAATATGGAATATTGAAACCATTAACTGTGAAGTTTGGACGCCCTCGCGTAATTCGCTTCCACTAATGGAAGAAGAAATTCCAGTTAACTTAGAAGAAAACCCTGAAAAATGTATTCGTAGTTTGTTTCGTCAAATGGGAGTTTCAAATGATGTATCCTACAGGGTTAATAAAGAGCAACTTTTGCATCTATATCACTTTCAAATTGTGCAAGAAATTTTACCAGCAGATCTCGAATTACGTTAACATATTGCAGATTTATTCAAGAGAGAACAGCTTAATATATTTATTTTCACCGATGAAGCGTGCTTTACAAGAAGAAGTATAAAAAATTTATACAACGAACATGGGTATGCAGATTAAAATGTACATGCCATCAGACCATGCCAATTTCAGCAGGCGTTTAAAATTAACGTATGGGCAGGATTAATCGACAAACATCTCATAGATTTCGTTGTTTTACTTTCCAGGCTGAATAGTGAAATGTACTTCACTTTTCTCGAGGATACATTACCGGGCTAATTAGAGAATTTCCCATTACTTCTAAGAGGTGACATGTGATTTTTGCATGACACGACACTTCTTCATTTAAATTGAATATTCAGAACCACCTACATGTACAGTTTCACAATAAATTGATTGGCACAGGATCTGACCCCCTGTAAAATGGCCACCTCAATCATCGTATCTAAACATTTTTCATTCGTTTTTGTGGGAAATACTTAGAGTAAGGTGTATTCTAATCTTATAAATACATAAAATTAACTTTGCGCTAGAACTCAAAACGGCGCAGAGACAATAATCGACAAATATTGCAGATAGTATAGATAAACTTTTTACAAAGGATCAATCTATTTATTCAAGAAAATGGGGGCCATATTGAGCATTTTGAACAAATTACTTTAAGATTACTTATTGCCAATAAACTTTGTATTACATGTCTATTATTTTTATAAGCAAAATTAATTTTTTTTAATTTTTACGCCTTGTGCCGACTTAATGAGAAGATTTTGAATATAGTTAGGTTAAATCTTCTTATTTTTATCTCAGAAGTCGCTAGTTAATCTATTTCCTAACCCGTTGGAGACACCCTGTAGAACGTTGTCTCATTTTAAAATATTTAAATTTATCTGTCACTATTTGAAACTAATTTATTTCGTTTTATGTCGGTAACTGACAAAACAGAGTGTATACAAAAATGATAATTTAAAGTATTATTCCTCTAAAAATACTTATTTTTGTTTCTAAGAAATAATATGCAAATAGGCGATTTAAATGGATAAATAAATAAATATCTGATTAAAAAGAAATAGTTTTATATAGATAATAATAAACGAAATAAGATATAACAGCATAGAAAACCATTAAAAAGTTTGTAGTTGTAAATCTATTTTAGACACATTTTCGTTATTTTGAATATTCTAATTTAAAAACTTTAAATATCTTAAAGGAGTGTTGTATGTATGTATAAAGAATATTCTGGTTTATAAATTCAGATATGCAAGCGCATATTAAAAAAAATTAATACGGCACGTTTTTATTGCATGTGCTCGAGTTTAGAAACAAACCCGCATATTAGAACAGTTGCAGACAACAAAGCACCTGCATTTACCAAAACATAGATAGAGTGGTCATCTGCAAAAAAAAATAAGTCAGAAGCTTCTTCAGCAACAAAATAATATAAATACTCTTAGTAAGCAAGATGTCGTAAATAACTTTTAGTTTCAGTTCTAGATATGGTCATTTGAAAAATGTTGATTCCTTGTAATTTAAATGGTTTAGATTTAGTTCTGTTAGGGGTAATAATCCGAGGTATTTTACAGATTTGTGGAGATATGCAGATTTGTCTAGTTCAATTTTCGTCGTAGAATATGGCATTGTCTTAATATATATGACATTTATTAGGATTACACCTGTATAATTGGTACGGATCGTTCGCAAAAAAATCGGGGCCTTTTTAATATCAAACGTAAGACATCGGAATTGAAAGTATCCGTCTTGAGTAGAAAACATACCTTTTTTTCATCCCGATGATGAATTCCATATTTTAAGTTTGCTTTTGGAATATAACTTGCATCGGGAATAATTTCGATATTTGGTAATTGGATTCATATTTAATAGTATTTTCGTTTAAATTTCTATAGTCGATAACTATACGCTATTTTTCCTTTCTGGGAATATTTAATTAGTTGGTAGAAATCAAATGAGTAAATTGTAAGAAATTTCAGAGGTTTCGATAATTTTGTCTCACAACATTCTATTTATTTGGTTTTGAACAACTTCGCAGTGGACATGAGAGTAATTGTAGGTTTTGGTAGAAATAAAAACTCATTTTATCCTAATGTGATATTTTCTCATGTTTGCTGATGATGGCGAAACAGGATAATGGAATATTTAATTAAATCCCTGGCACAAATTCTTCAATAAGTTCATTATTTAAGCAATCCATACAAGAGTTTTCTTTTAAGTTTTGTGTAAGTAATTGTTGTCTTATTAAATGAATTTGTTGATCACAAATGTTATGATTGTTAATTTTGTGTCTAAATATTCTTCTATATACAAAGAATTATTAATCGCTAGAGCTTGGACTTTGCCTAAAGTGTTTACAACTATTGTAAGCAACCAATTATTACGTAATTTCACAATTTCTTAAGGCTAATAAATTATTTTTGTGCGCCAGTGCCAATTATGACTTTTTCAGTGTTACGAAGTAATATGTAAGGTAATTTATATTGATGTTTGTTTGCAAAGGTTTTAGTTTGGCTCTGAAACATTAGTTCATAAAAAATGCCGATTTAAATTTTAATTTAGAAGTTCTTACACATTGTAAAGATGGTTTGTCGTAATTTTTACGGTTACTGTATTAATTTGCGCAATTATATGGACAGTCGTAATAATCGTTATCAGTTGGGTGTTCTGCATGTATAAAATTTATCCGTTTCTCGTAATTAATTTGTTGGGAACTGTATTTTTAAAATTTTGATATTATATGAGTTTTGCTTAGACTAATTTGTTTGGCGTAAAATTAAGGTAATGTGTTGTGTATTAGTTAAATTAGTTAATACACGGCTGAAAATAGCTAATTGCGGTATAGCAGACAAATAAAGGATGAAAGTATTCGGAAAGGAATGGGCACAATTTTAGAAAAACTTTTAGAGGCGATCGGAGATCGACCTCGGGCTTCCAGATTTGTACTCTGGCGTGTTAACCATTACACCCAATTTCCTGTTCCTCTGCAAATATTTATTCAAATGTGCCACTATGAATAGGATATATGAGATGTTTACTATCTTTAAGCACCGTTAGGAGAGCTGTCATTCCAACAGATTCACACCTGAGGTTAATACATATATTGCAATATATAGCTAAAAATAGTTGGACTCTAAATTAAACATTAATCGACTGACATGAAAGTAAGGAAAATGTATTAATTCAATTAATTAATACACGGCTCAAAATACTTAATTGCGGTATAGAAGACAAATAAAGGATGAAAGTATTCAGAAAGGAATGGGTACAATTTTAGAAAAAAATTTAAATTTTTTAAATCCTATTCGTAGTGGCACCTTTGAAGAATATTTGCAGAAGAGCTGGAGATTGAGACGGTGATGTAATGATTAACACACCAGAGTACAAATCTGGAAGTGCGGGTTCGATCTCCGGTCGCCTCTAAAAATTTTACTAAAATTACGCTCATTCCTTTCCGAATACTTTCATCCTCTATTGTTTGACGTAAATTGTCAGAATTTTATTCTTGAAAGTTGCTTTGATATAAATTTCAATCGCAGTGAAAATTTTTGAATGGTGCTTAACGCATACTTTACGGTTCCTGCTTCCATCGGTCTGGGTAATGTGAAAGATTAAGATTAAAATTTTTGTTTGCAATATTTGATTTTGGATTTTGTAAATTATTACGATATTTAGGGAATTATATAGGACTTTAGCTCAAGTTATATTAACAAATACATAAGCTTAAATTATTATTGTGGACGTGTGTTAAAATTAGGTTTATAAAAATTAAGGCTATTGATATAAGTCGAATATTATGTGTGGAATAAGGCTTATTTATACTAAATTGTTTTTCAATTGGGAATAATTATTGTGGATATTTTGTAAGCATCTGATGTTTAATTTAAGTTATACATAACTAATGAGATTTTTAGACTTCTTATTGATCTGCATCTATTACAACTACCTAAAGGCACGATAAATCCGCTTGCAACTATTTTTAAAACCGTTCAGTATGAATCTTGAACTTTTTAATCTTTAATTGCGAGAGGTCCATTTTCTAAAGAAATGTTTGAATTTAATGTTGCTAGAAGGAACCTAATTCCATTATAAAGGTCAATGTGGGATTCTTTTGAATTTTATCATAAATGAGATAAATCAATTCTCATATTATTTCGGATCTTTGCTCTCCGAAATTATTAGTTTGTTTAAAGCGCCCTATGAATAATTACTAAAGCGGATGCTTTTAAACAACTTTTGACTAAGGAGAGCAATAATTTGTTTATATAATCGTTTAGATTATCTTTTTGATAGAATTGGGTAAAAATATTCACAGATTAGGTGTATTCTAAAAGTTCTAAGGGGTTTCCAAAATATGGAAATTTCATTTAAAGGCTCGTATGAAAGCCAGCTACATAACTATTGAACACTTGTTGGTTTACAGGGGTCGGATTTGTTTGCAGGTTTGACACATTATTCATTATACATTTAGGATGGCATAAAATTGAACTTTTAGTATTTTCTGATTGCTTTATTTCGGCTATAAACTTTTCTTCAGTCATTAAATTTGTGATTGTCAATGTTAAAATTTATTAATAGGTATTCATAGGGAATTAATTTGGGAACGATAATTAGAACGGTCACCCATTCAAATTACTGAACACCCAAAAGGTTGCTTGACTCCAAAGATTCTCTTAGATAACTCGCTTTCAACGCATTTTTTCAGAGGAACCGAAATTTCACATAAAAGGGTATCAAAGAAATAAGAACACTAATAAGTTTTAAAACATGTATTAGGCCGTTTTCGAGAAAATCTCAAAGAAATAAGGTGGCACTTCCAGTTATTTGATTTTAACTAAATTTTTTTCGTCGCATGCAAGGAAGGTAAAAAACATAATTGTAAAGTTTTACTTTTCTCCAATCGATAGTTTGTGAGATGTATTGCTCATAAGTATTACTTCAATTACTTCCAGTTGCTCCACTTTCGGAAATTTATTAGGGAAGCCGTTTAGTTTATATAAAATGAATTAAATTACTAAGACATGTACTAAGTTTTAAAAAAATCGTTATAACCAATTTCAAGAAATCGCGAAAAACTGGAAATTCAGGAAATATCTAAAAATTACAGAAATAAGGTAGTACTTCCGGTTCTGAGATTGTAATTAAATTCTTGATTTTACATACCTCAAATGTAAATTTTCATTTAACTAAGACCGTTAGTTTCATAGTTATTTTAATCAGAGTTAATGGTACAGGTACTTCCGGTTACTCAATTTACGGAAAACTTTTTGAGAAACCGCTTAGATTATATGAAGTTGCATTTAATAGATAAGAAATATAATAAGTTTTAAAAAAAATGGTTACATCCGATTACAAGAAAATCGCGAAAAACCAAAAAACGACAAGAATAAAGTTGCTCTTCTAGTTATCCGATTTTAATTAAATTTTTGCGATTACGTATGTGGATAGCTGTACACTTAAATATAAAGTTTTCTTTATCTATGACATTTCTTCTTCGAGATATCCCCTAAACCCACATACACGCACGCATGTGCTCCTCCCGCCACACGCACAGACAAATTCATAAAAATAATGATTTTCGGACTCAGGGGACCCAAAAATAGGTATTTCTATCAAAATTTCGACATTCAATATTTTGGACAAAAACAATACTTTCACTTTTACCTATATTCCATATAGGGTAAAGGATAGTAAAAATATATGAACTGCATTTCGAAATGCTTTCGCATGCACGACTTAGCTCCATCTGACTATTTCTTATTCCCTAACAAAAAAACTAGGTTTACTGGTAAGAAATATATGCGATGAAGAAATGATCGCTAAAGTACACGTGCATTTTACAGATTCTGATAATTCTTATTTTACTGAAGGAATTAAATGTCTCGAATATCGTTGAAATAGTATATTGAATTAGATGGAAACTATGTTGGAAAATAAAATGTTTTTACACCTAAAAGACAACTACTTGTTTCATTTTACTTGACTTATTGAACTACTCTCGTACATGATACCATAACAAAATTAAAATATGACCTTGAAAAATCGTTCAAGCCACAGTATAAATAAAGTATGCATATTGTAAAAGTGTATTTTAAGCATTTCTTACTGTGAAACAATGTATAAAAGTTCTTCCGCAGACAAATAAAAGGCATGTAAAATTTTTTACACAACTTCAGTATAATAGTAAAATTGCCAGAAATTGTAGTTTTATAAATATTGATATCAACCTATGATAATTTCTATAACCAGGAAGAGTTTAATTGATAATGTAATTTTAGACCTTATACGCTCATTTCTACAGGAAATAGCTGTAGATAAGCACAATAATAATTCAAAAATTCAATTAAAGTCACTCACACGCACAAGCTGTTGTCGTTTTTGGGAGAACAAACCACAAATTAATGGGTCGATAAAAACATCTAATATCTCATTTCATCTTAAAAACCGTACGCAATAATATATGTTGTGTAATGTTTTAGGATAGTAAACCAAAGCAGTGCATAACAACAAATTATGGTAAATACAATATAACTTCATTATAATGATCCCGTTTGATAACGAATGATTGCCTGTAACGTACTAAATTTCAAATCTGAACGGACGGCGATAGCCAACATTCTTATTGCTAAAAATTTAAGATTTTGACTTTTTTTAATGAACGTTAGTTGAAAAATCTGATAAATTATTATCGAAACTGATCCATGTACAAGAGAAGTGAATTTATTAATTTCAATTAGAAAAATTCGAAATTTTTTATGTGAATTGTAAACACAGAAGCAGTTGCAATTTGGAAGCTAAAAAGGCCATTCTCAAATATGGATATTATACATGGTGTCCTAGATATAGGGTACATTATTTAACGCACGCGTGCCCAGGACCTTTGTGAACATAAATCTATAGAATTTTTAATCTAATTTAAAAAGAATGTTTGTAAATTTTCGCGTAAAGAAATATCATTAATACGGGCCTGTATATCCTTTACCATTACTGTACTTAGGAACATTAATACAATTTTGTTTTTGTTGACAAAATATAATGTTACCTTTACTATTAAAATACTATTTCAAGTCAAGGTTGCCAGTTGTTTTAATAAAAAGTAGTGGATCATATTTCTTTAAAACATCTAAGTTTGCTTGTATGTAGTAAAACACTAGAATTTGTTAATTATAATTATACTCAGTGACAGAAATTGCAACACCAAGAAGATGTAAGAATTTTTTGACTAAACTTGTCAGAAATTTTTAACTACTAAAAAGTAACAATTGATTAAAATTTTAAAGAAAAATAACAAAATATAAACATAATTTTTATTAATAATGGGTTGGTCCCCCATACTGATTACACACTCCCTCGCCCTTCGTGGCATCGAATTTAGCAGATGGTCGATTTCCTCTGAGGTATTGTGTCCAAGAAATCTGTACTTCGTGCTGTAGAGCTTGCAGCGTCTGCGAAGGATGCAGCAAGTTCGTCAGTCTTCTTCCCATAATGTTCCAAACATGCTCGATGGGCGAAATATAGGAAGATTACGGTTGCCATGGCAAAATATTGACATTATCCTCTGCAAAGCGGTCTATGGAACGTCCTGCAATATGAGGACGGGCATTATCCTGCTGGAAAAGTGGGTCTTCCAACTGCTGCATAAATGGAAGAATATGGGGTTCTACCACCTCATTCACATATCGCTGGGCGGTCATATTGCCTCTGATGAATACCAAACGAGACCTACTCCCATAAGTTATACCAACCCATATCATAATCCCCACAGTGTAGTGCACATGTTTCGCAACAGAAAATTCAACATTGCGGCGTTCCCCGCGTCTTCGTCTGACCCTCATACGGCCATCATGTATCCCCAAACTGAATCTGGATTCATCAGTGAACACCACTCTACACGACTCCAGGTTCCAGTGCAATCACAACGTACACCACTCCAAACGGTGCAGTCGGTGTTGAGCCATTAGTGGTAACACAAGATGTGACCGATAAGATTGCAAGTTGCATGCTCTGATTCTGCGGTAAATAGTTCGAAGGATTACAGGACGACCTTCGTTAGTTAACCATTGATGGGCAATTGATCTAGTACTGAAGAATCGGTCTCTTGTTGCGATGAGTTATAGATGGCGATCCTGCACCTTATTTGTCCTTCTTCGCCCCACAGTTTCTCTTCTGTGACGTTCCTGACCCTCCCTAGTCCATTCCACATAGCAGCGGATAATGGTGGATTGGTTCCGGTTTAGGCAATTTGCAATTCCTCTGAACGACAAACCACCTTCGCGCAAACCAATAATACTACCTCTGTCAAATTCTCTTAATCGACGGCAATTTCCACGTTAGCGTACTCTAGGCATGATCATGCCCTCAAAATAAAGCGATCACGGGCGAAAACACTAAATATCTAAACAAAATATCCCAAACATACAACAGATAACAGTGTTAGAAAAAACCGAAAGAACTGTCAGATAAATCATTATCACTTAATCCATATTAATGAAATTTTAATCAATTGTTCCTTTTTAGTAGTTGAAAGTCTCTGCTAAGTTTGGTCAAAAAATTCCTATGCCTTCTTGGTGTTGCGATTTCCATGTTACTGAGTATATTTACACATTAATTATTATAAATTTATTTAATAAATATCTTAAGTTGACACAAGTTTTATTTATATTAATTTGTATGAACATACAAATGACGCAAAATTTTATGAAATTTATTAACAGCCATTTAGATGTTCACCTATTTTTACAAATTTTCAGTTACATACAACACAAATAAGTACAAGTATTATTTTATTAGTATGGAGATATTTATCAAAAAATCTAACATTGTACTAAAGCAACTTTGTAAAAGTGAAAGTTATTTAAATATTGTGTCCGTATTCAATAATACAATTGTATCTACGAGTGGGGTCTGATTAGTGAGGTACTAACATCGAGGTAGCAACATATTCTAGACATGCGTGTCATTCATCAAATCTATCATATGCTGTAAGACAGCTGTCAAATTTTCAGTTAAATACGTTACATTCTTGTCTCTTACAGTTATTTAAAGTAAACATGTTACATTGTTTTGTGAGTATGGACAAAAGAGAATTTCGTATTGTGATTATACACTTCCATATCGCCGGAAAAAGCTCAAAGAAATTAAAAAAGGGTTAGATAATGTTCACCGCAAATCTACGCCATCATTTAAAACAGTTTGATTCTGGGTGAATGAATTTAAACGTGGCCTCAGGAGTACCGAAGATGAAACAATATCAGGACATCCGAAAGAGACTAATACTGACTAAATGATCTCCAAATTTCATGATCTTGTTTTAAATGATCGTCGTTTAAAGGTAATATCAGACACTATAGGTATAACTAGAGAACATCTTGGTCATATCTTACATGAAAACTTGGGTATGAAAAAGCTCTCAACGAGATGGGTGACGAGTCTACTAACTGTGAACTAGAAACGAATGCGCGTAACAACTTCTGAGTACTATTTGACCCTTTGTAAGCATAATCCCACCGAATTTTTGCATCGATTTATTGCTGTTGACGAAATGTGGATATGCCACCATACCCCCGAAGCAATAATTAAATCCAAACAATGGGTAGAAACCTGTTACAGTGCATCGAAGAAAGCAAAGGTGGTTCCATCAGCTAACAAGGTTATGGCGACCATTTTGAGATGCTCGTGATGTTATCTTATAGATTATCTTCAAACGGGCAAAACAATCACAGGAGTGTACTAAGCGTCGTTATTGAACCAGTTGATTGAAAAATTAAAGGAAAATGACCACATTTGACAAGAAAGAAAGTGTTGTTTCATCATGACAATGCACCGGCTCCGAACATTGTCAGGGCAAAATTAGCTGAATTACGATTGAAAATACTTCCTCATGTACCTTACAGTCCAGATTAGTTCTATCTGACTTTTCTTGTTTCAAATCTTGAAAAAATGGCTAGATGGAAAGATATTTTCATCCAATGAGGAAGTGATTGTAGAAACAAATGATTATTTTAAGGCGTTTGATTCGTCCTATTATGGTGAAGGCTTTAAACGAATTGAACATCGTTGGAACAAGTGCATCGAGTTAAAAGGGGATTATATCGAAAAATAAATGTAAAAAACTTTAATAAAGTACCTGCTTTTACCTTAGTTTTCAGACCACCCTCGTATTAAGTAAAAAACTTTGTTTTTGTGTTAAAGGTTTTATAAACTTGCACAATTAACACACAACTAGAAGTTTTAAGCAAGAAAATAAAACTTTTTATTTTAAGCATAATTATCGTATATATTTTCGGATATTTAAATAATATCTGAGAGAATTCATCAATGGTTCTCTGAAATTGTAAGCGTCTTATCAAAGCCGTTCATTCGGCTTCGGTCACTGGTTAAAAATGTATAATTGACTAGCCATTTCTTGTTGAATACAGTAGACCTAAAGCAGGGGCGTACTAAATACTTTAATTGCGAATATGTTTAATTTTATATACTGTTTCGTTTTAGTGAAAGATCGTTTATAGCGAACAAAATTTTTGTAATTTAAAATTCGTTATATCAGAGTTATACTGTGCCTTTATAGAATACAACAATCTCATTAATAATATTGTATTCAAAAGTTTAATAAGTCTCCTTATGTTTTTGCAATGTTTAACTTTATTTGTATCCTCACACATATAGCACGAGAAATGCTAGTTTATTATAAAATTAAGAATTAAATTGAAAATCATGTTATTTCCTTTTGGCCAATTAGGAACGCTAGAATTGAACAAAAGTATTTAGCAAATATATGTAAATCACTTATTGAAAGAGTAAAATCTAAAGAAAACAATGGCTGTTTAAGGAATGTATTACAAACTCAGTTAATGATTACCCTACTATAAAGGTGCCCAATATATTATCCACGGATAAAAAATAGGCTTGTGTAGTCTTTTTATCAGCCACACACACAATATCGCCCTGCATAGTCTAGAACAAAAAGTGCACGCACAGTTGAAATTGAGGTTCGCTTGAATCGCAAAAACCATTCAAAAGCATTAGTAGGCACATCCTTCTCATAATAGCTGTATTTGAAGTGACGCGTGTAATATTTCTATTAAGAATCATTGTAATACAACAAGGTGCTCTAATAACTCTGCCTATTTTAAAAAGGGACTGTGTTAATATCGATAATTTTTCAGTGGGGACACATTTGTGTAAACCAACTTGAACTTTAGGGTATACATGGACTTATTGTTTTTACTGTACATCGTATAAAACATAAAGGTAATTATTTAACACTCACATGTACCGTAGCTAAACAAATACAAGCCTGTAGAAAATTTTAGTCCAATTCATAAAATCATTTGACAAATTGTCATATTAAGTATTAACACAAATACGGACATGTTATCCAATATGTAATCATTCAACATATTTAAAAATATGCAGGCTTTATATTGGTCGAATTACGGCTTGTACACAAAAAAGTTCTTTTATACAGAGTGATTGATATTATGTGGGAAAAGTGTTAAAAGCGTATTCCTGACACAGTAATAAGAAGAAAAGTTCATATCAATATGTATTTGTAAAAGCGTAGTTTTCAAGTTACAGGGTATGTAATAAGAAATTAAAACTTTTTACATAAGCAATAACTGAAAACGAAAATAAATCATAGTAACTGTTGAACGTGACGACCTCCAACTGTCACACATGCTGTCAGATACAAATATAAATATTAATTATTTTGATTAGTAAGTAATTAGTGGCATTTGACAACAAAATGGGTTATGAAAACGCTGAAATGTGCGATATGCCCTTTTTTACGATCTTGCTAATGGAAACGCACTCAAAGCAAGACGTCTGTATGCATAAACGTATCCTCATCGTGTGATTCCAAATCATAAGACATTTACCTGGTTTCATCAACAGCTAAGTGAAAGTGATAACTTTGTAAAATGTAGTTCTAATACCGGACCGCCTGTTACCGCTTCGACTCCGGAAACAGAACAAGCAGTGCTTCATGAAATATAAGCATCTCCAGGTATTGGAGAATACCACATAAATATCTACTATACCCATAGCACCGTCAGCGGATACATGACCTTTTTCCAAATGATTTCCCTCAAATAGTGGATTTTTGTCGGTGGATGCAAGGTAAAACAGCAAAAATCGTTTGTTTTTAGTGCAGATCTTCTTTACAGATTAAGCCAATTTTTAAGTGATAAACATATGGGCGGAGATTATTGGCGACCACTTGATCGGACTATCTTTTTACCAAACAGGCTTAATAGAGAAGCGTACTGTTATTTTCTTGAAGAAGGCGCACCAGCATTTCTCAGTTTAATAGCTCGTCAGTATTTGGATGATGCGTATCCGAATCGATGGATAGGTCGAGCAGGTCCACAACCCTGGCCCCCTAGGTCGCCATTAAATCCAATAGATTTTTTTCTATGGGGTTACCTAAAATCTTTAGTTTACTCAACACCAATTGACAATATTGATGAATTAAGAGACCGTATAGTCGTATTTTGTGAAATAATCCGCAACTCTCCCATTTTTGAACGTGTGCATCAGTCAATGCGTCGGAGGATAGAAGCGTGTGTGACAATTGGCAGTCGTCACTCCAAACCGTTAATATGAGCAATTTTCGTTTTAAGTTATTGTTTTTGTAAAGTATCTTAATTTCTTATTAAATACCATGTAACTTCAAAACTACGTATTTCCAAATATATGTTGATATGAACTTTTCTTCTTATTTCTATTAGGAACACGCTCTTAAAATTTTTCACACATAGTATGATTCACCCTGTATATTTTCTCTAATGAGCTGAATCTTAGCAGCTGTTTTGATTATTTGTAGTTGAAAATTACGCATGTTTTATTTTTAAAATTACTAAAACTTGTGTTTATTGCCCCAACTTTAATATTTATTATAAATAAGAGGTACACTGAAATGTTTCTTAAATCTTTTTTATATCGTTATTATCGAAATAGTTATACGATAGCAGTTAACTTCATTATAATACCTTTAGGGCAAGGTCAGTTATGAATGCCCTTTTATGAAATAAATGATACGAGATTTAATATGATTTATCTATTTAGTATTGAAAGTTCAAAAACGTTGTTATTTACGCACATATATTAATTAAATAAACACAGGAAAATGTAATGTACGAATCTATTGATAAGATCGGAAATAATTACAGCTTAATTCAACCGTAATAAATAAAATAAAAGATTAAATTATAGCTAAATATCATTATATATTAAATGGCAGGTAATTAAAATCTAAATATGGCTCATTATTTAAATATCGCGCTTATAATGTGCAGCCACATTATACAAAGTAATCAAAAGGAATATCACACTGACTACTAAATATTTTAAGATTTTCTAAATGATTAAATTAATTCAATAGATTTAGTAATAAAAGACTTTAAAACCTTAAAAATAAAATATTACTATAATTAACACTAAAATTACGTAAGTACGAAATTCTTAAATCAAATAAGGTATATAAAATTAATTTATTGAGAACTTGGCGTTCGTTAAAAGTGTGCTGAAATCGTTTTCAACAGGTTATTAAAAATTATTCAAATTTATTTAAAGAATCACATTTACTCTATAGGGATAAAAAATATTTACCTGTTACATTCGCTAAAAATTTTGATACCAATTTCTTCGGTTTCACGTGTGGATATTGTTTCGAACTCGACGGTTTTTTTAATAGTACGTTCGACACTCGTACTTGGTAGTTCCGAAAACGAAACCGTTTCCATAGCGTGATTATTAACTTCCTTTTTCTTTATCTGAAAATAAGTACATAAAATTATTTCATCTACTACTAAGAATTCAAACAAAAATTATCTATCATAACTCAGGATAATATACAGAAACAATTATCGTCTAATTTAGATTGTTCCTATTTTAGGGAAAATTTTTAGAATTATATTAAAAGATCATCGTGTTAAGTACTTATTTACTAAGAATATTATAGCGATTCACAATTTGGTTTTCGTGTCTGTAGCTCCACGGGCGATGCAATCGTAAAAGTTGTAGAAAATGTAGTGGCAGGTCTTGAGAAGGGACAATACGTTTCGTTAATACTATGTGACCTTACCAAGGCATTTGACCGTTTTTCTCATTCACTGATTTTGAATATATTATATCATTATAGAATGCGTGGTAAAATGAACTCATATTTTCATTCATATTTAAACAATCCCCGCATCTAGAACACGGTGTACTGCAAGGATCCGTATTGGGACCACATTCGGTCCCTTATTCATATATACGATTTTCCTAAATCGTTGTCTACCATTAGTAGTTTCTTGTTTGCTGACGATATTTTATTTATTACGTACAATAAAAGTGTGAATAATGCACAAATCATTAGAGATGAAGTAAAAACTAAAACAACCTCATAGTTTTCACATAATTATTTAATGTAGAGAAAATCCAAGACATTATATTTTCAAATAAATATTATCAAGGTAAACAAGCAGGGGTTAATGTCTTAGGACTGTACGTCGACAACACTTACCTTGGTTTGTTCATATTGGTCAATTATGTAAAAATCTATCTGCCGTAATATTTATGTTTAAATATTTAAGAAAAGTACTTTTCTTGAATGAACTAAGAGTCATCTATTTTGCACATGTTTAAAGTAAAATGTGTTATAGAGTAGTTCTTTGGGGAGCTTCAAATTAAGCTATAAAAGTGTTCTGACAGCAAAAAAGATATTGAGAATAATTTTCAATGTAGGTAGTTGCACACTACAAACCTCTTTTTAAAAAATCTGGTGTAAAACAACACACAACTTTCTCTTATCCATTTTAAATTTAATTTAGATTTATTGACGTTAGTTACTTTCCTATATACCTAAATTGTAAATTCTAAAATTAATTTAAAAGCATAAATAATTCATTCATTTATAGTTTCCTTTATAAGTACATGTACTAAGAGTTTTATAATTAAATTTTAAGCTCATTTAAAGCAAAAATATTTTATAGATTTAAATAAAAAGTAATTAAATATGTAAATAAGGCACATAAACCATTAAAATATTAATTTATTTTTATTTTGGGGACGATAATTGGAACGGTCACCCATCCAAGTTGCTGGCCAGACAAAACCTTGCTTAACTCTAGAGATTTTTCTCAATAACTCACTTCAACAAATTTTCTCAGAGAAACCAATTAGTTTATGTAATACATCATTATAGCTCAAGAAACGTGGCGAGTTTAAAAAAAATCATTCTAGCTATTTTCGAGAAAATTGCAAAAAACCTTAAAATCACAAGAATAAAGTGGCACTTTCCGTCATTCGATTTTAACAAAATTCTTACTTGGAGGTGCTAAGGCGGTAATAAACTTATGTATAAAATTTCACTTTTCTAGGAAGTTTGATTTTGGAGATATATTGATCACATACGTATAAATACACACACGTAGACACAGACCAATTTCTAAAAACATGTTTTTCGGATGCAGGGGTCCTAAAAACGTGTATTTCCGTTAAAAACTAGATATCGAAAATTTTGACCGAAACATGACTATACTTTGTTGGATTATATATAAAGTGGGTTTCAATATTGTAAATATGTTTCTTTCTACCTTAGGGAACGTATAAATTAATTATCAATTACTTCATTAATTCTTGCATTAACAGAACATAATTTGCAAATATCTACAATTTAACGTAACATAAATATTTTCTTTGAAATCTATATTTAAGTAAAGATTCTTGAATTTGCGTTAATTGCCGTTGCGAAAGTTAAAGACCTTGGCTCGAATTTAGAAATATCCTACCGAACAATGCAGGTATGAGTAACATTACCTGGAGCTTAAGGGAATAGTTTTTTTATACTTTTAGTCTTGTATGAGTCGAGTTGTAGACATGTACCGTCAAGATGACAAGTACAAAAATAAATGCTAAATTTAACATAAAATATTTTTATTAATTATTACTAGGGGGCGGAATATATGCATTTAAATGCAGCCAAAATATGCCCATATATATGCCTTGTTTGCCTTTAAAATATGCACTTATATGCCTTTTTTTGACC
>JAHWXV010807420.1:0-11501 GCA_024586415.1 Phrixothrix hirtus
AACGTTCTATATTTAGTTCTTTAAAGATGTGATAACTAACCAGCTTCAATACATTGTACATACGAGCTGACGTAATGTTTTCACAGCTGCAAACAACTTCCACATTTGTATGAGATTTAAAAGCTTGCGCTATTTTGTATTCTACGAGGTACGTATTGAAATGGTTCAATAAAAAGGCAAATTATGCTTAAACAAAAGCATGTTTTTAAAGGTATATGATTTGAATTGAATTCTTAATTAAAATATAATTCGTAAAGCATATTGATGTTTCATTAATTTAAATAAGGTAAATAACACACAAAAGCAGCGAGAGCTGACAATATCCACCCATAAATGGCTTAGATCAGATTTAAAAATGAAAGACAGAGAATAACGGATAGACTACGACTAGGTGCAAAGTTTCTTGCATTAAATGAGAGCAATACAACGCGTGATTATAAAAGACTGTCGTGTATATCCGCTACATACATTTCGAAAATTATTTGCAAAAATATATTTCAGTTTAATCCATTATTTATAAGCTTGGGTACAGAAAAGTTTGTACGCAAAGCGGTTGGCGACAATTTTCTCCCATTTATCGTTTCTGGTTACGAAACACGGTGCCACTAGTAGGAACTTGTCAGCAAGTTGTCCATGCAATGCAAATAATACTCAAGTTTAGAAGCACCAACTTCTGCAGGCAAGGTGGTATTGGCATAATTTTTAATCGTGAAAGACTTGAAGTTAGCGCAATTCTTGAAAAGTTAACTTGAAGTCATTAGATGAAAACGTTCATGAAACTATAGGTGTGGAATTATTGCGTTGCATGACAATATCCATCTTTATGTGACGAAAGCAAATATCAAGTATATGGAATGGGAAGTTCTAGAGCATATAGTATGTAGTTTTGACTTTTAAAAATGTTAAAAGTTGTCGCTTCAGTCATAGATAGAAGTGCAGGTACTTGCACAATAATTCTTTGAGCAGCAGTCATGAGAATTTTATCAACATTTGTTGCTTGATGGCACAGTCTGATAGGTACTTTAACGTAAATGGAGATTTTGTTTGGTCTTGGTTTAAACAAAGTTTATTAAACAAAGATGAGTTTCTATTAAACAAGAATTGTAAATGATAATTGTCTTATATCCAGTAAGATTTTGATTAACTTTAGGCCTTTAAAGAAGTTACGGATTACAAACTAAACTAAGGAAATAGATAAAATGTAATATATAAGATCGACGGTCAAGGTTGTCTGAACGACTGATAGTTTTACTTGGTGTGCGAAACTAGGGTGAGAGCGTGTGGAGGAGGTGTGCGGTGAGAGAATTAGGACAGCATTTGTCTGTAAAGGTGATTTTTCTGCATATTATTCCACTTTCTGTGCATTATTGTGATTGAACAAAAAAAAGGCCTGCATAAACGTTTTGAAAAATTTCTAAATTTTAAAAGACCTAAAAAAAGGTATGTCGCCTGGTTAGCGTGTTCGTATGGTTATCTAATTGCTTGTTATACAGTGCAATAATACTATAGAAAAAGAGGCTCTTCTTAGTATTGCTTAATGACATATTTTCTGTATTCAACTATTTTGAGCTTCTCCTTTATATTTATAGAAAGACTAAAATAGAGGGGGTTAACCTTGATTATAAGTTAGAAGTTTCAACGAAATCTAAGAACATACGTTTTTGAGTATAGTAGTCTTGAAACCTTCAAAAGGCGTGTTTAAGCATATAGAATAAGGTCCATAGCTTTCCGAAGTGATTAACTTCTATTTCAGATACTTTGGTTTTAATGGTGATTCAAAGTGAACGAATTGAAAACTTCTTCAAACCGTTTAACATTGAATGTCGTGCGGTGAAAACTTTTTGAAACTTTACTCCATCATAATCAGCAGAAAAATGGTTTAAATTATTCAAATTAGAGTGCAAAGCTGTGGAAGGCGCCTGTCCTGGCCGGCTTGCGGAAGCTATGCGATGTTTGTAGACTAAAGAAAACAAACTATCACGGGAACTCGGTAAAATAATGATTATTACGATCATTTAAAAATATTTATACATGAATAAGGTGTGCCTCGCGATTTCGTTCCTGTTGCACAAAGATACAAACGCATAAATGTTGCCGAGAGAATACACACGTAATGGAATATATGATATGGTTTTATACTACGATTCGCTGTCCAAAAGAGAGTCAATATAGTGTAGAAAATCAAAGGTGGTGCTCCTCGCATAGAATAGGATTACGCAGTTAACAATGAAGGTTAATATGGTTGTGAAGTATTACAGAGTCCTATGTAATATTTTGAAGATGCGATCAAAGCTCTAGATGAGGAACCTGTCCCCATATGTACATCTATTATATAACTGTCAAACCTGTTGTGAAGGTATGCTGTTTTAAAGAAATTTCCCACTCATTCTGCAACCTAGACTTGATACCCTGCAATTACTGTCTGTTCGCAAAATTGAAATATAAATTGGCGTGGAGGTTTAAGATTGCAGACTACGGATCCAGCGATGCTACCATAGAGATTTAATAAATGAGATAAACTTATGTTACAAAACAGTAAGTATCAATACCCAGTGTCGGAAACTCTTGGACGTTACCAAGTGTCACAAGTGAAACTGGCAATAAACGTCAACAAAGGGTAAATTTACATCTAGCAAGACTCAGTGTAGGCTTGCATCGTGGGGTATATCAAATTTAGATGCCAAAATGATAATAAAAGATTGAACAGTTTATTCAAAATCGGGTAAAGGCCACTCTTTGACTTTAGAAAAACTTAAAGGGATAAAATCGATGATAAAAACATTTTTTTCAACAAATTGATATAACATGTACTAATACCGTGAATTACCCTAATTGAATAGATAGTTACTTAATTTTTGAGATTCCATGACAGCGATACCTGGAATATCTTTACTATATATCAAAAATGAGGTATCTAAAGCGTTGTACAATTATACTCAATTATTAATAAAATTTAAGCCAAGAAGAAAAAATATTTGAATTAAAGTAATCAAATCAGAATTGAATTTAGAAATTAGGAACGTAACGACGTTTAAATTTACATAAGATGTTTTAAAAATAAATCATAACGAAGAACCTTAAAAAAGTTTAGCGCAAATGTTTCCAGGCCTAAAAGACGTTTAAACCTAATTTTCTATTAATTTAATTAATGTTTTAATACGTTTAATATTTTAATAATTAATATTAATTTCTATTGCAAAGACAACAATCTTCGAGATGATGACTTGATATCAATGCATTGAACCTCTGTGAGTGGAAAACGTAGAAAATAACAGCTCAATGTTGTTTTACATCACTCGAATGATTAAATTGCCATTTTAAGATCAATATACTACTTAAAAACGCAAGTCAACTTTATTGCTGTTCCACACAAATCTATTTCACCTTTCAACCTTTAACTAATCAACTGATGTTAATTAACGAATAATATATTGCTTTATAACGACGTACCCTTTATTTCTTTAATACCTAGCCACAATGTTAGTAGATATCTTTTGTGCAGCTTCAGAAAAGCAAATCTGATAGTAAATTTTAGTTAATTTTCCGATACGTTTCCACAAATATATCGAATATATGAAATAAATGAATATTTCTGCACACTGCAAAAAATTAGATTTGATTTGTTACAAAGAGCGTTAAAATTCAAAAATGTTGAAACACTAAAAATAATTTCTACTTACATATCGAACGGACCAAAATATATGACAAGATGACACGCTGTATTCCAACAAAAAATACCGTTTCTATGGGATTACCAACCAAATATCACCCGCAAGTTCTTCTAAGGAGTGTAAATCGTTTATGAACGAATCATATTGGTATAAATTTTATCCTAGACTTTCATCCAAGTTTCATGGCTTATCGCTGCAGCACAAAAAATTGAAATTCGTTTCAAACGTTTCTCTGAAATATTCAGGAGACCCTTTGTCGAAAATCTTCGTAGCCGACTTCAATCTTTTCGCATATTTCAATATTTTTCACCTTTAAGGCATTTTACTTATATAAAAATCTTTCGTAGGCTCTCGTTTTGACCGAAATTGTTTCGACTAAATTAGTTATGTCCAATGGCAATCAAAAATTTTGCCATGGTCTGATTAAAAATTTTAACAAAATGGGGTTTTGTTTGTTTCATGCTTGAGGCTTCGATATGCGGAAATTCCGTTTGCCCTCAAAGCTTCAATTGCTTTCTGGAATTTAGCCAAATGTGGAGGTGTCTTAATTTTCAGAATGGATTGTGACTATGACATGATATTTACCATTTTACTTCTTTATACGAGAATAATGCAATTTTAAAATTGTCTCAGCTGAAAAATCATCAACTTTGATAGGGGTCCGACCGGCGCTCTTTAACTACTAAACCACCCAGGCAAACTCAACAGTTTTTCGGTTTAGCTCGTTGTTAACTTTTAATTTCTTTAGAGAATAAAAGATTCCTCTACATCCTTTTACTGTTTACTAATAGCTGTTGGACAAATCCTTAATATCATTTATTAATTTACGTTATAATCAATACTTATAAAAATTATTAAAGTTTTATGATATAAATTGGGTCTACATCTCTTAATGGTCGCAGAAATAATTCATAATATTCCTTACCATATTTAATTCTATATGAGAAAATCTTTCGTATAATGATACTTTAAAGTAGGTATATATACTGTTGCAAATTTATGGTAAATATATGTCAACGGTATCAGAGGTTTCTAGTTTACTTAAATGTATGCAGATTTAAAATTGAATAAGCACTGAAAATTGATTTCAAATATTTAACCTACTGTAAAATAAAATACATTCATTTCCTCGAAAAATTTCATTTTTATACTAAAAAATTTAATTATACAATTTCAAATAAAATCATCCAGTGGAAAAACGAGGGGAGTTTCATAATTCAATATGAGAAAACTAGATTAATATTTCAAAAATAAATAGGGTACGATTTGCTCGTAAATTCGTGTACTTACATATATAGCAATGTCAAAACTCATTAGTTTTTACAAAAAAAATATCAAACCTGTTTCGCCCTTATAGGAGTTAATAAATAGCGCGCACCTAGTTTTCTAATATTTGAATTATAAAGCTTTCAATTTTTGCAATAACAAGATTTGTTTACAAATACGCACGGTGGGTATATATAGTCTCATTTTTGCAAGGCTGAATAAGCAGTAAATTAGAAACGTAATTTTTATACATTTGAAAGTCTAAATTCACACTTTTAAATGTGAAGATTACCTATAACATTCTTGAGGAGAGTACTACTGAATAAAATTGTAAATAAAAATCGTAACTACGTATACCTGCGCATAACTGGTGAATATCCGAGTTAATATACGAGGTTATAACTGAATATTCTACCGACAGATATGGCAAGCAGTAGACTTTGTCAATCAGCACGTTAACAGTTGTAAAGCTGAAAGGTCCAGTTTTTGTGAGTTGTGTTTTAGTGGTGCGGCGATCGCGTTGTATGACAAAGTTTTTGGAGTAAAGAATTTTAATCAAAGTTTATTTTAATCTAAAGTTAGTGCTGCAAAAGCTCATATTAAAATACACATTTGGAGATAATACTATGTGCCAAATCAAGAATTTCTTGTTGTATACCCTTCAAGGAGGGATGAATGTCTGTTGAAGACGTCGAGTATCTGAAGATACTTCCACAAGCACAACATCGGACAAATAGTAAAGTTTTTGAGTCTATGCTATGCTACACAAAGATTAAAAGGACCATCGCATTTCTGTCCGAAGGGAACTCAACAACAACCCTGATGTCGACAACTTCATTTTCAAGGTCATCATAACATGAGATTGTGATTATGATGCTGATACTACGTAGCATTTATCGCTGCTAAAAGAAGCACGCTAAATTCGTGGAAATGTCAATATATTGATTATTCTTTTCAATTAGAAAGGCATTGTTAAATCGTTAATAGCAAGTTTTGAAACAGTTGAGGAAGAATATTAGGAGCAAATATTCAAACAGACGGAAGCACAACATTTGACTTCACCGCCATGACAACACCCTTTATTATTCCTAACATGTTGTTACTTCTTTAATTTCTGCATATGAAGTTAACGCTAAAAGGGTTGCGTTTTAATACAATTGAGGAGATTCAGCCAGATATTCAAAATTATCATAGTTGACAACTTCCAGGGATGCTTGGATTGCTGTATACCAACAAAAGGCGATTAATTTGAAAGAGACTTTGGAAACGAATTTTTAGGGAGCACCTCATATATTAGATTAGTAAATATTAGTTACTGCAAATACGTGCTTCGTACAAAGGTTCCGAGTGAAATTGTATATAATCTACCATACTATCTCTGAGGGAGGTGTCTTGTAAGAATTCGGTCACGATCCTATTAATGAGAATTTTTACCTTAATCATCACACAATTGTTATTTGTAGAAATACCGCAATAGGTAAATTACGTCGTGTTATTTGTGGTCCAATTTAACGGTATGTATGTTGTGTTTTAAATACATCTTTAGAAAATCAGTTTCATATATAATATTTAATGCTCAAGGATTCTGTTTCTTCGTCATTTGTCTAGTTTGGACGCTTATGTGTAGCCAGATTTTTTATACATAAAATGTGAAGGTGATCGTATCATTTTGGTATACTGTGTAATTTGCATATTTATTTCAAAAAAGAGCATTAGAAGGAAATGATCCCATCAATCTTTTGTCAGCGCCAGTTGAGTTTGCATCATCAACAGAAAATGGAAATAACAGGGCATTAACGAGATTAAAGATAAGATAAGATAGGGATCACCTACGACTCTCAAAGTGGTACATCAACTGTACATAGCGATGGTCAGACCAGTCCTGACTTATGTATCACTAATTTGGTGGCCGTATATAAGAAGCCAAAGAAACTATACCCAGATTAACAAAGAACAATAAATGGCATGTCTAGGGATCGAAAATACCAACTGCAGTTCTGGAGGTGCCTTTGGTTGCCAACGAAGGTTATGAAAGCTGCATCTAGGCTGCTTCAATCCATACGATGGTGTGCTGAAGACTACGACTTGGTGCACAATTCAATCACTTACAGCCCACCGAGCATATGATGGGGTGCGTGATTGTATTACTCCAGTTAGAGCCTTCAACACTCTATTTTCTACAACAATTCTCCGAATGGTTTATTGGACAAATGATCTTTATCGCCTGCTTGATCGCCGTGGCATGATCTAGTTTACATACGGGTCAAAATCTAGCAGCTTCGCTGCGGCAGGTATTTTCAGAAAATCAGCCAAAATAAAACTAATCATTCCATTATGGCCATACGCCACTGTTTCAAGCCGAAATGTATACAATTTTGACTTAGGTGGAAGAATGCATTAATAAGGACTATAATAACTTAAATTTGCTTTTCCTGTTAGCCAAGGTGCCACTAAGATCCTATCGAAAACCTACAGATCATCAACATTGTTGTGGGAATGCTGGCAGTTATAGGCCTTAGCATGTAGAAACAAGAAAGTAACTATTAGCTGGATCCTTAGCCATCAGAATTATGCAGGTAATGAAAAAGAAATTTGTTGGTCAGGACCCATACTTCTATTCAAACAGCCACCCCCAATATCGACTTACCTCAAAAAATCCACTATTAAAAAGCCGACCTGCTTTTTAGGTTGAAACAATCTGACATACTGACAAACTACGGCTTTAATTCTAGTTCTAGCCTTTAAATAAAGCCAGCTTATATTTTCGTTAATCAGGAAATAAAATCAAGCATGCCTGACTTCATAACAGGCCAGAGTTTCAATAAACACCTAACCGTATTGGAATCTACCAGGATCCACCTTTTAGGAAATGTTACGACGACGATGAAACATCCTTTCATGTCTTATATAATTGCCTAGTTTTCGATACAATTTTTGATACAATACCTTTGGGTCTTACCACAACAAGCTGAGAATACAAGTAGTTATTCAATTTCCGCAAAATCCTAGAGCTTTGGATTGCAACAGAACATGAAGATTAAAACTTGAATTTATTTGGACTTCCTTTTAAAGGACCTTGGGCCTGTTACCAGGATATATTTACGATTAAAACGCGCCAGTTACTAAAAAAGACAGTTATATCGTAAAATTAGCTTAAAGGTACAATTTTGGTGAATATACGAGGCCGTTTCAAATGAAATTCGGATTAGATCTGTAGAGCATGCAAATGTGTCACCGTTACAAAATACAATGAATGAGGTTTTAAAGTAATTACCTGGCTAGCATCTGACTGCTTAGTTTATTAGATAAAACAATTGCAGCTGGGTACACTACTATCAACCTGAGTGCAAACAGTCAAGCAAAGAATGGCGCCATGAATCGTCGCCGAAACCAAAAGAATTCAAAGTCACACCGTCCGCAGGAAAAGTGATGTTGACCGCATTTTGGAACAAAAACGGCGGAATTATTGAAGATTACTTAACTAGGGGTAGTACCGTGAATAGCACTATCTATTTTAGCCTTTTGGAAGACATCCTGAAACCAGAAATAAGGACGAAACGCCGTGAACTTTTGTCTAAAGGTGTTTTTCTTCAATATGATAACGCTAGTCCCCATAGTGCGAACATAACGCAACAAACAATTGAAAATCTCGGTTTCACAGTGATTGAATATCCACCGTACTCTCCCGATCTAACGCCAAGTGATTATTGCCTTTTTGGAGCATTAAAAAAGGATTCGGGTGGCCTGAATTTCCTGGACGACGAAAGCATATAAATCGTGGTGCATAAATGGTTTTGCAAGGAGCCAAAGATGTTTTTCTCAGATGGAATTGACGCATTGGTCGACAGTTGGAAAAGATGTATTGAGAGGCAAGGAGATTATGTAGAGAAATAATATGTTTACTAGTAATTTTTTACAATAAAAACAGTTTTTTACAAATCCAATGCGGATTTCATTTGAAGCGGCCACGTATTTTGGAAACCACCAATTTACAAAATTGACAAAAACCTTACGTTTCTGAAGTCATATCGTTTGAACACGATAGTAATACCTTTTCGGCCCATATTATTTGTGAACTTGGTCTTTGGCGAATAATATCGGAGCATATTATGTGTTTAAAACATTTTCAATAAATAATGACGTTATAATCGTCTTTCAACTAAAATATATGCGTTTGTTTAGCTACGCTGAAGTATGTAGCGATCTATTTAGAATTTGCGCAACCTCGTTAGATTATCATTTCTTGACACTAGTTCGCTCTTTAAATCATAGTGATGGAGATAAAATATTGTAAAAACCAATAAAACTTTAGTACGACTGTAAATGTATCCCATTTAGCATAAAGAACGCGATAAAAAAATTGATATAGTTTCGCGCGTTTTCATGTTAATTATAATTAAGTTTAAAAGACAATTGAAAGACTAAAATTCTTAGAGTGCGTGAAGCACTAATAATTAAAATAATTAATTATGCATAAATGTTTATAGATTCAGTAACTTATCTAATTAACAATAGATAAACTACGAAGTTATATTTGTATAAAATAATGTCATAGCGCACAAATTTTAAATGCTATGGCGAACGATTGCGTAATATCTCGTAAGTTCAATTAAACCATATTATCGCGAAGCTAGAAAAGGAAAGCGAACTAGATCTGCAGCAGCAGAAGGAAGAAACCGCTTCCAAGAATGACTATAAATAAAGCCTTTCTGGATGGATTAAAACAATTCGATTTCAGCTTTGGAATTGAAGACATTTGACTGTTCTAGTAGCGTGGTGTTGATAATTAATCAACCTTTGATTTTAATTAAACAACTTTGGTCTAAGACATGCTTTGCATTTCGAAGTTTGTAAATATTACCGCCTTCACCGATGTCTATCTGTTGCTAGGGCAACAGGCGCTCCCGCTGAAAGCGCTCATAACCTTCTAGTTACTTAGTTGCTCGTGTCTCGAATAACCAGAGCGTTATGGAACCGTTCGCAAACTTAAGCAGAGTCGACACACATTGTATTCCCAGTCGCTAGGGTTGCGAGCATACAATTCGTTCGGTGCACGCTTTATATAAATCAAGGGGATAAATTTTATTTGCCCGTATCACAGGAACTAATTTTGTTGCTACATCGAGGCGCGAAGAATATTTTTACCAGAACATAATTCCTAGGCTGTTGCAAATCATTTTCATGCTATTACATATAAAATATTATACGTATCTCGATAACCGGACAATTTAGAAAAGCATCCCAGCCTCTTTTATGACACCTATAATTAATTACTGGTGAGATCACACCTTATTACGAGACGCCTTAAATGAGGTTACATACAATAAATTTAGTCACGTCATCCGTCCGTGATTGGGTCTAATATAATTATGACAAACTGATTGTCTACTGTAAAAAAAAATTAAATATGCTGATCGAATTTAGCACTAAAGAGTTGAACTCTTTATTTAATAATAACCGTTCTCGTTTTAAATAGCATTCATGTAATTATTCAGTTCCTTCGTTATAATTTTGTACATAGTTATTATAGGGCTAATACTGTAAATAATCCTTTATTTATTTTATTAGAACAATATATAATTTCCGAAGGTTTATTGCCTTGTTATTTACAATACAATCTGTTTAGATACAAATAATAAGTTCTACATCTAGTCGAATCCTGCTAATGAACCCGTCCTCACGACGACCTACCTGAACGAGTAAAAATATAAATAATTTTCATCCTATAAACGTAGATAAGTAATTCGTAACGTTACACAACTTGTATGAATGCGCTCGAATCTGAATGTATTAGATATAATAAAAAATTTTGTTTAAAAGTATTTACTTCGTCTTCCGATTTAAGGACCATACTTATAATAAATACCGTTAATACAGTGCCATATATAAAAACAGTGTAAGTTGCGTCACTATTTTATCTATATAAAAACATAATTACTACAATGAGTGTTTCACCAATAATTATATCAACATTGCAAGAACAATAAATGTATGCGGAACTGAATATTATATGTCATTAAGTAAAATTCCTTATACCTCGGGTGTTATTTAAAAAATAAGTGTAATAACTTTTTGTGTAATTTAAAATTAAAAGATTTCAATAATCCTTCGAATTCGTGTTAGTTTTGAAATAATTTGTTTTGGTAAAATAATCAGTTTTATAAAAGTGATTTAAAGTTATGAACATTGGTTAATTTAGAACTCCATTTTTAAAGAAAATATGTGATATCCTTCAATTTTATAGTCAGGCAGAGAAGTTGTATTCTTATATAGTTGTATTTCTTCAAAACTTCCCTGACTAATTCCAGGATATGCGTGTTGCTAGGGAAACGTTCGTAGGTTATAGCAAGAAAATAAGACACGCATTTGAGAGAAAGGAGATTGGATCATTAAGTGTTCAAATTCCTACCTCAATGGTTTATACAAAGTTATTTCATTTATTTTTGTGTTGGTCATTAAAACCGATTAAGAAATTCAAAATAAAAAATAATATATTAATAATATATTATAATATATATAACATATATATATATATATATATATATATATATATATATATATATA
>JAHWXV010807461.1:0-13553 GCA_024586415.1 Phrixothrix hirtus
TATATATATATATATATATATATATATATATATATATATATATATATATATATAGCGTAGCGTCATTTCGTTCTGTTAGAACATATTCCTGCCGTTGATGGTACTGTTTTGATTTATTAATGTTTGTTAGAAACTTAGATTACGTAATAAATTATTTATGTGGCTTCAAAAAATATTGTAAGTGGGCTAAAATGAAGCAAATTTCTTTTCTTTTGCAGTATAACATTGGGTATGTTAAATTATGTTGAATTTCTAGCTTTAAACAATAGATTTGATTTAATATGTTCAGAATCAATACTAGTCGCTCGATATAGTATTCAATCACTATAAACGTTATGGTGTCGTGATTTAAGCCAAAAAAGGTATTTATTCTGCTTCTACGTTAAGCTAACATTATAAAATAATCGTTTTTTTGCGAATTTAGATTTGTTACAATTTAATAAATAATTTCTACAATTTCATTTAATAATTAAATCAGTTGAGTAGCACCTGAAAAATCGGAAGTTGAAAATGAATTATTTATATACCAAGTGTTAATTTTTAAGGCTATTGTCGATTCATAAATTGCTTCGTAGTAGGTCCACCACCTTTCACCATCATCAATTTTACAAGCCTTGTAGTGCTGAAGTGTTTTATATATTTCATCATCACGTTCTATTGCCAACATTTTACGGTTATTTCGTTGTCATTATTTTGGGAAAAATCTAAATATCATATATAAGATTCAAGTTGGTATTAGTTTCACAGTAATATTCTGACTATTGGCGCATAACCTGGAGATATGCGTTTATTATAGCATTTTACACCGAATGAATGTCGCATGGGTGTAGTTCAATAAGTTACATAAAGTGCAAGAGATCACGCTATCAGAATAAAATAAATATTATTCAGTTAAAATACATTCCTCCATATGGCGTTATACTAATTTTCAAGAACATTTGTCGATTAGTGTGTGCTTCATCCATTTAAAGTAAACAACTTGCGTTATTTTCACGTTCTCATTGAACATTACTTTCGCGTAAAAAAATGACAGAAACAAATATTACCCAGATTTTATTTCATTAATTAAAATGATTCACAAGTGGTTTAATGATTTTCGTTGTGACTGTACGAGCGGCAGCGATGATGAGCAATTTGGCACGTCAAAAAATGCCTATACAACAGAAATTATATCAAAACCGCATGAAATTGTATTGTAGGATCGTTGAGTCAAGGTGCATAAGATTGTGGAGGCTTTAAACTTGCCGACTGCTGTAGTGGTTTCAATTTTACATGATAATTTGGATATAAAACAATTCTGCAAAATGGGTGCCACGTTTGTTGACAGTGGACAAAATACGTAATCGTTAATGAGACTTATATCCATCACTATATTCTGGAAACCAAAAATGAATCGAAACAATGAGACGAAGTTGGTTCAAGTACACCGAAGAAGGCAAAATTGGCATCATCGGCTAGTGAAGTCAATGCAACTGTTTTCATTGGCTACATTCAAAAAGGTAGAGCAATAACAAGAGAGTATTATTCATCGTTTTTAGACCAATTCAATGAAAAAATCAAAGAAAATCGGCTTCATTTGGCTAAGAAGAAAATTTTGTTTCGCTATGATAACGCATAGGCACTGTCAGCTTTTGCTATTATTTTGAACCAGGGTATAAGTTACTGTAAATTATTTATGCATCATCATGTATATAATTCATTAAAATAAGTTTTATTAGGGCAAGGATAAATTTAAAATATCATCTAAAATTTAATTTTCCAAAGCATAAGTAGGTTAAGGATGTAAACTAATTAATACATCTCGTATAGTATTTTTAAAGAATTATTTTATAAAATCATATTAAATGTAGCATTCCTTATATTCATAAAAATTCAAACAGAAAGTTTTGCATGTATAGGTTTGTTGAGATTGCCAGTTGTTTATTTAAAATTGTTTTAACCTTGAGGAAAGGCACTGGCCACGTTGGTAGATGGAGAATAGCTTACTGAGGATGGCACTTCCAACGGGTGCGTATAACACTTACCAATATGACGTAATAAAAATAAGGGTTGTCCGGTTAAGGCAGGTTTTCTAACGATAGAGTTGGGTGAGTCCACGATGTATACGATCCTTGGCAGGCCTCTGTCCTAAAAGATATCAGCAACCTAAACGACTTCAGCAAGTTTTAGTCAAGCTCACGTAGAGAGCCCTAAATTTACTTTTTAAAATAAAATAACCTAAGTAATTAAATGTATACAATGATATAACGACTAAATTATAATCCATTCGTCGGCCACAATTAGCTAAATATATTCAATATTGCGCCACGCTGTTTCTATAAATTAATAAAAAATTATTAATTAATACCTCGATTAAAATAATTTATTTAATTGTACAAAGAAAGAAGTGACAACTCAAACAGAGAAAGTATTATACGTTTCCTAATAAATTTATAGGCAAAACGTCATCTGTATGAGAATGAAGGAATCCAACAGAATTATAGATAAGTGGTTTTATTGTAATTAATTTAACGATGTTAAAATACTCAATTTTGACAAAAAGTAAATCTCACGATAATAAATCTTACGGTAAATTGATGCATACAATAACATCAAAATTTAATTGACTTCAATAATGTGTTAATTAAAAAAATGAAAGAGAAATTTCCACCGTGCTTGCAAAAATGTTTTCTAAAATTACTGTAACGCATTCAAAAACGAGTCGAATGTGTCCTTATCGCCAGGTGTGACGGCGCGATAAAATAACTTGCAGACGCCTCGGATATTTCTTAAAACAAGAATAACGTTTTCAGGATGTCTGAGCGTAATTAAATAAGTATTTCTTTCTACGGATAATCGTAGTTAAAATTGAAACTGGGTAAAATAAAGTCACCTAATTTAAATTTGTTGCAACAAACCGAATTACGCAACCCCCAATAATAAAATATACAAACATATTTAATTCATTAAAAATAACCAAAATTGTAAACCGAACAAAAGAATTACTTTCACAAATATTTCACCCTTTTATGAAACTGACCAAAATTATAAAAAACCCTTGACTTATTACTTAAATATAACTTTCATTATCCCAAACGCTAAAAATGTTAATTACTATCAAATTCAATTTTACATTACTACAACACAACTTTATATATTACTATCGTAAATGAATTTTAAATAATTTACATTGTATGAAACCAAATAAATAGTCCAAAACAATATGTTTGAAAATATAAAACGAAATAAACAATGTATATGGTATAAAGTAAAATAAAGATTTCGTCACCGACCTTCCGCACAAGATATTAGGCGACTGATACCGTATAAGCGGGACTACGAGTCGTTAAATCTGGGGCCGGAACTCTTAGAAAACATAGAGACAACCTCCAAGTAGTCCCTGGGTTATATGAACGCCAAACAGATTCGGAAGTCGGCTGATGATCGAATAGCGCAACTACTGAATTCTGATCTTAAAACTGATGTACCATAAACACCAACTACCATCGAAAATTAATTACAGTGGAACCAAAACCAAACAATTAGCAACGGACGGCGGATTACATAAGCCGACGCAGGTCGCATTCTAGGAGCTCTAACAGGCTCTTATTCCGTCGTAATTCCAATTGAAAAAGGTCCCTCTTCGTAGGAACCAACATTCTCAAAAAAAAAATACGTCCAAAAACGACGTCCCGTAAACAAACCACCCGTGTGTAACACAGGTGTCTAACATTCACAAGCATAACAACCTAATACACACTCCACTCGTACAACAATGCCCGAGATGACACGCGGTCTACTTTGATTCACGCCTCTCAACATTTAAGAGAGCCGCGACAAAAGGTGCGAATGAAATCAGCGGTACCCAAACAAGTTAAAAATGAAATTCGTTTAATAGAATTCCTTAACTAGCATAATTAAATGAACCCTATATAACAACAATATAAGTTTCTCCCAAAATTAAATAAGCCGAATAAATATTAACAGTAGAATTTAAATTGTTACAGAACATACAAACGTCATGTGAAAGTCATGCTCCGTTTGGGAATAGCAGAAAAGAGCCTACAAAGGATTAGTGCATAGTGTAGTATTTAGATTGATTTTGTTGAATAACTATTTGAATTACTGTAGGAATAACGTCGAGATAACAAAAAGACCGAAGCCTCGTAGACGAATGAGATCATATTGGAAGAGGGCAAACTTTAGTTTCCGTGACATCAATGGACAATCAGGATTAGGGTGGTAAAATCATAAGTATTGAATACGGACAGTTTGATCTGAAGTAAAAATTCAAAAGTAACAAGAAAAGTTAGTTAGTTATTTTGGTTGGGAGTGTCTTTTTGTTGTAGTTATTTGAAAATTGACTACGTCGAAAATCTTAAGTAACTGTCTTTTAGCACAGTCGCTGAGGTAGAACTTCCAAAATAATTGCGATAGGCAACTCGAGAGGATTCAAGGCAATTGTATTTCCGTGTGATTTCTACCCGGCTTGGGTCATTAATGAAAAATTGACAAAAAGGAAATGTTTTTCCGATCGTAAATACTATCACAATTGTAAGTGTTTATCCATGTTCATTAATGCAGCCAGTAGGCACCTGAGATATTCGTTTGGCGTGTTTAAAAACACCTGTTTACCGTCTCTGAACAATCTCAGTTAGTAACGTAATTCATTAATGGACATTGATTCCCGATTTGAACTCTTGCGAAACAAATGAGTTAAAGACTATATTATAAGATTGCTAATTCAATTTTGTTTACGGTTTAGTTTGAAATAATTGTTGAATAATGTAACAACCCTATCTTTTACTTTATCTTGCTTTATAAAGTCATTACAGTATAAAACGTTAGGTACCCAAATTTTTATGTTTAGATTATATCCTAATTTTATTATGGCATCGTTGACGTGAAAGAACTTCTTTAATTACAGGTTAATTATAAGTAACCGCTTCCGGCTTAAAGGGCGATCTGATTTTGCATATTAAATTTGCGAACCTCTTTCCCGTTAATTAATGTTTTATGTTTTTAGAATTAAAGCATATTTTGACCAATCTTTATTGTTTGCTTTGTGTGCTATAAATGTGTGTTTTGCAGTGAAATCTTATAAACGTATTTAGTGCCAAATTGTTGTTCTTATTTTAATCATTCAAATTTTGCCGAAGCTTTAACTTTACAGTGCGTGTACAGTACGATAAATTTAAGACCGATCTAGTAAGCCATTTGTTTCGAGCTAAATTTAAACCTTACATAAAGTTACATTTCTTGTGGATAAAAATAGAAACGATATACCGGGTGGTCGAATTGAACACTCGTTTCATCTATTGTCTAACCAAAGTAAAATGCCGTCTTAACTTTTGTCTAATGTAGATTAGACATGTTCCTTGTAATAATGCTTCAAATATATCTTTTTAATATACAGGGTGCACCAATTCTAGTGCCCTTTCCTTTTGATAACCAATATTAAATCTTGATGAATAAAATACTATAAAGGGGCCTCACTCTTACAGGAATAGTCAAATGCGACTCCTTAATATAGCAGCCCGAATAATTAGCACTTGTCGTTTATGTGTTTTCTTTCAGTTTCAACTATATTCCGAATTTTCATTGCCGTAGGTGTAGGTCTCGAACATCTTGATTTGCAAGGTGATCTATGTAAACTATCCCTATTCTGCAGTACTCGACTAGAGAACAGTGGGAACCATAATACTCAATGTTCTACCTCGAAAGTACCGATGAACTCCCACCTCGCTCAATTGTAGCTTTGTCGGTCGTGGTTGAATACTCGTGAATTTATCGCATGCTTTATTTTCAATTCAGCTTGTGACAGCACATTCTTCAGCTTTTTGATCTAGAAGAATACATGAATTGCACTTCGGAATACTCCTACATGCCTCATATCACCCGGCTTGACTTCTTATGACTATTTCTTATTCCCAAATATGGAAATGTAGCGTACTGGTAGTGGACGCGTATTTTATAGAGCTTGGTAAATCTTATTTTACTGAAGGCATTGAAGGTCTTGAAATTATTCTATTAAATTTTAAATAAAACGATTGAAGGATGCATTTTTTTGGCACTGTCGAGAATAAATCTCGATCACACGAATCGAGCACGCACCCACTTGATACATCGACCACGGACGGGAAGAAACAAAGCGGCTCGGTGTGTGTTTTGTTCAGCATCCTCAATATTCAAATCTTCGCTTATTCGTCACTCATGCGGTGCTCATTTGAGGAAAATGTTCTAATTAATACAAATGCCAGAGTTGTAATTTTTCTGTATAATTTTAAACGAGGAATTCACGCCAGAATTGTCCAAGTCGAAAAACTGTATGCGATAGTATAAGCAATTTTAATGCGAATATTTCAATCTTGACGATTATTCACAGTCTGGAAGAACTGCTGCTAGGGAAAGCTAAGGAAAACGTATAACCTACAGGCAGATTAAGTCAATATTAAAGATGCGGGTACCCCCGCACATAAAATTCTGCATGCGCATTTAGGCATTGGAACGATTTGTACGCTTTGGGCGCCTTATCAGCTAACAGTTGCTCAACGACAGTGCTACAGGGTACCGGTATGGGTTGAAAACTTTCGAATTAAGACAATCTAGGCAAATAAATTCCATTCCCACAGGTGATGAAACCTAGCTTTATCATTACGATGTATCCTCTAAATCGCATAGCAATTTGTTGCTTTTTAAAGGCGGGGATATTCCTATCACGGGTAAGCAATCTAGTTCAGTAAAGAAGAAAATGATGATGATATTCTATGGAAAAAAGGAAAATATCGAATTGATTGTGTTAGAAGAGTAAAAGACAGTTATAGATAAGTAGTACACAAAGAACTGTCTGCCTCACATAATCAAAAATTTAAAAATGCTGTGCCAAAATGTGCATTTCAACACATGACACCTTCGCCATCACTACGCACAGCATATTGAGCCCAACCAACAGTTGTTTTGAAGAATTTAGGTCTTGTACTTATTCAAATTCTTGCCTATAATGTTGATACTTGTGATTTCGTGCTATTTCGTTATAGAGCATCTCAAGGGTAGCTTTTTTCCACCGATAGAGAGCTGAAGTTAGGAACCATACCAGGGCAGACATACCAAACAAAAAGTGGGAAATAATTTTTATGGCTGGTTTAGATATTTGACGAAGTATATAAATTATAAAAAGCAATAGAATACATTAAGAATTTCGTAATGACCTACGGGGATATATTAAATTTGTTTGTAAAAGACGAATGACATATTTAGTGCAAGAATTTGATACTAATAAGATATTGAATTATGGGGATAATAATTTAAAAATGTATTGAAACAAATTTTCCAAATAAAAACTGATCATTAACTTGATAATTTTAAGCTGTGATAATCCCTGCGCGAGACGACAAATCCGCAACGACAAACTAGTTTGTCTCGCATAGTTTGATCTATGGTTAGCTCTAATAGGAGATAGGGCGCTCCACCTAAATTGACAAAATTGATATCGATGTTCTCGAAGCTTCAATTTAGTTTATTCTGAACTTTGTAACCACTTGGCGATTTATTTTTACCTTAAGAGCTTTTGTACGTGTACAGCGACTCGTACGGTATATAATTGTAATAATTCTGATGTGAATTTTCACCCTCTTATATTGCAATTGTATATTTTATTTACCAAACTATGAATGCAAATTTAACTTTAGGGCTTTTTAGTTTTATATTTATTTGCAAACATATTTTTAATGCTTTGCATTGCTACATGTATTTTTGTATGAAGGGAGAAAACTCAATTCAAACAGAAACCTTATTTATCATTTTTACAAAATAAAATTACAATTTTCTGTTTCGATACAGTTGTGATGTTTTATTAAGTGAGACTACAAAGTTTTCTGGTATATTAAATTATCGGCAATAGTTGTTTACACTAAATTGTTTTTCCTACTGCGTGTGGTTTACTCAAGTAAGTTAAAATGGCGATCAACATCCGTTTATATACATTTTGTGTAAATTGTACGTCAATAAAACGCTATCGATTACAATTTATTAACGTGTAGTTCTAACAGTTCACGAATCTAAGACATGGAAGTAAATGTACACCTCATTAAAGAATTAGGTAAAATCTTTTTGTGAATTCAAAATGCATAGTCTTATAATAATAACGTTTGTCCAATTATTTGAACATATAAATGGATATTCATCGGTAAATTAATTGCATTTAAAAACGACTTGTAAGACGAAATACACAGAACACTCTATGCTAATCAAATTAAGTGGTAATTTATGCCCCACGTAATCTGCTTTTAGATTGACAAAGAGGCTAGCGGAAAGTCAACTTTTCATAAAAATTACCCTATTGTAGAATAATTAATAGTAATAGTGTTAAAACTTTACAAACGGTTACAAATTATGCGGTCGATTTTTATACATCTTTGGATAACAAAATTGAATAATGTAATTAACGGATTACATAGTAATTAATAAAACATTAGATTACGCCCACACTAATTGCAGGGAACCTAAGATATTTCGCGATATCATATTCCATCTTAAATCTAACCTAATTACAATAATAGGGTTCCTAGTTAAATATATCCCAGAAAATTATGATAGTTATATGCATAGAATTTTACTCATAGATATTTTTTACCACTCCAATTTTAGCAATAAATATTTTTAACCAAAATTAAATTAAAATTAAGGTTAACTAATAACAAACGGCTTAAAATTAATTTACGAAAATTAATTGTAACTTACAATAGCAATTAAAAATTCCGAAATTAAATTTTATTAATTACGCAACTCGTTACAAAGCGATGTCACGAAGGTAGGTCTTCATTTGAAGATTTTTCAAAATGAAGCATAGATGGTAGTATCTTTTACAGTATAAACATTGCCTAATATGTTATCCCATAAAATGTCAAAGTACTTTGTTGAACAATGGCCATTTAAGCGAAGTAGTTAGGAGTACATTTGTAAATTAAGCACATAGAACATTGCGCTATTAATAAATTTTTGTTAAGAAATATCTGTTCAACACAGATATTTGCACCGGTATAAAAAATACTTAAGGTGATCCTGTTCCTTCATTTCTGCCTGTATCTAACATACGCGAATTACTGAATTTAAGTGTGGTCGAGGAAGCCTAGAAGATAATGTGCGTGACGGTCACTCAAAAAGTGATGAGACTGTAGGCATATCAGATGAATGTGCATATTTCATTTTAACCGCAAAATTAGGCATGAAAAACTTACTGTGTGGGGGATGCCACGTTTGTGTAAACAATATACGGTAAAGACTGCAAACCTCTATAGAGTGTTGGTTTGGGCTAAGAAAAGTATAATGGATTTTATAGATCGCTTTATAACCAATGGTAAAATATGGATTCATTACTATATTCTAGAAACCAGAAAAGAACCCAAATAATGGAAACATGCAGATACTTCACCACCAAAATAAAGTCTGCTGGAAAGTTAATAACATCGCTCTTCTTGGATGCTAAAGGGATACCACCAAATGGATACGACAATAACGGATGAGTAAAACGCCAATTTTGTAAATCAACTTGACAAAGGTAAGTACCGTTTCGATTGCAAAAATAAACGAATAAAATGCGATTTACTGTTATATCGCCCTTATTCGGCCGATTTAGCTCCCTCCGACTTTCATCTCTGCCCATAACTAAAAAACTTCTGGGAGCAGAGATTTGCAACAGACGAAGTTAACTAAGCGGTTATCGAATATCTTAGGAATGGCATAAAGGTTTTAGATCGTTGTTGATCGAAGTATGTTGATTTTAAGTGAGAATATTTTTATACAATATAAATTTCGAGAGGTTATCAATGACCCGCATATACGGGGACTGTCCCAAAGCTATCCGACCTTCTTTCACATCTTCGCGCCTCTGCCGGGTACGAGTATCAATGGCAAAGCTTTACGAACCCCCTCGATGCTGCAGTGTTCGTCTGAATGCCTTAGTTCACGTGCAGCGTGCGTTTGTTTACAAAGTGCTGCTTACGTTCGTCGCATTTTCCTATTGGAAAAAATGACGAAAAGAGCGCAGTAACGAATTTGCATCAAATTTTGTGTAAAATTCTAAAAGAGTTGTACGCAGATCATCGCAATGATGAAGACGGCATTTGGGAACGGGTGTATGAGCAAAACACAAATAAAAGAGTGGTATAAGCACGCCAAAGCCGAAGCAATATCAAGTCGTTGCTGATTGTTTTCTCTGATTATGAGGGTGTTGTACACCACGAATATGTTCCTAGAAGTCAGACCCTCAACAAAGAATATTATCTTGCAGTTATGAAAAGGTTGCGTGAGGTAATTCGCAGAAAACGGCTTCAACTTTGGTCAAGCGGTGATTGGCTTCTGCATCACGATAACGCTCCAGCGCATACATCGAATCTTGTGCAGCAATATTTGACAAAGCACAAAGTCGTACAGCTCCGCCAGCCTTCGTACAATCCTGATGTAGATTCCTGCGACTTTTGGCTGTTGCTAAGATTACAAATGCCGCTCAAAGGATATCGATTCGACGGCAAAGAAACACTCGAAACTAATACGACGAACGCTTTAAAGGCTATACCAAAAAACGAGTGTCAGGACTGCTTCCAAAAGTAGAAAGGCAGCGTATTCTTCAATCTAATGGGGACTACTTTGAAGGATGCTACCAGCCCGATGATGCAGAATAAGACCAGCGGGGAAATATGAAGGAAGGTCGGATAGTTTTGGAACAGTCCTCGTATATTGTGTCAAATAATAAACATGAAGGATTTAAGAGGACTTCATTATAATTGTTCATCAAAACTGCCAAAAATGCTAATAATATAAGAAGACATACAGCACATCCAAGCTTATAAAATCGAAGAAAATATGCCAACCAATTCGTCATCAAACGTAGCAAATTTGCATGATATAGAATTTACATTCTGTGAAAAATATTCAATTTGACAGTTGTATGCGATATTTGTATATAACCATTTTCATTGTTTGCTTAATTTAAAGATTATTTGACAATAATATTTAGAAGATGCAACTATAGTTGAGGTTGAATAATTTAGAAAGGAATATTAAATGGGCGGAACTTGAATCGCGACTTAACTAGCGCTTTGGGCTAGTTTTATAATAAACCTAAAATTTAAATTCATAATTAATGTAACACATTCAGTTAATTTAAGGTAAGTACCTTATTGCTGGCTCCAACTGGTGTAGTGGTTAGCATGTTTACCTCTACACCCTAGGGACTTGGGTTCAAACCCGATCGAGATCGGTAAATTTTTCACCGGAAAAAACTTAAAAAGCATGCTTTCTACTCAGATAAGGAAGTAAACTCGTAGATCCTGTGTCAATGTGATGTTTGGCACCTTAAAAATCCCCACTGACGGTGGAACTCCTCCAGATTCGGCAAAATTCTAGTAGGCATGGCGAAATGACTATATAACAGTTCTAGACCAAGAGGACCAAGGGAAATTTCGCATCCCGAACCTTCAGCCACAAAAACAAACAAACAAAGCATCTTATTTCGAATACTAGCAACACAGCATGAGATAAATAAAGGATTGCTAATAATATCTTCAAATATTTTTTTTGTTTACAATACTAAACTTAATCCAAATCACTGAACTAATATAAATATTTTAGTTCAGACCCAGGTTAAACAAATTAGTACATATTTTTGTGAGCATGACGTAATCTGAAGCAATGCTGCAAATTGCTATTCAAAATATTTGTTTACAAATTTAAATAACCCACTAACAAACTTTTGTATTTGAATTTAGTTTGTGCACATGCAACTCCACTACTAAAACTCGTCGCGGCTTTTATAAACTTGGATGGGCTGTACAAGGTTATCCTAAAATACTTCCAGATACTTAAATCGGATATTTTCATCCCTCTTGCATTCATAAACGTAAAGAAGAGCCAGAAATTATTAGTTGGAGTAAATATAATAATTAAAACTTGGCCACAAATTAGCCTAGAACTTCTAGCATGTGCCTTAAACAGTCCCAAGCAGGTGATGGTGCAAATATAGAATTGCCTTTTTTTAATTTATCACGACATGCAGTGGGGTAGATTTAGATTTTCTAATGACATTCGACAGCAGCAAACGCAAACAATACTTTTGCACTTTCAGAATTAGCAAGGTAAAATAATGAATACGTTATCTTTAAATAGTTTCTAGGTAAGACGATTTTGGGAGCTTTAAAACAGACATCATGCTTATAATACCTAGTTAGGTCACACATTAAATTTTATATCGTAAGAATAATAACAAACTGTTTTCAAAGACTGCACCATTACGTATTTTATGATTTTAATAAGAAATCTGTTAGCACACGGTCGAACTTATTGTTAAATTTTCATCGAGGTAGGCCAATTATTTAACAATTTGTGCTCGTTAAATTTAATACGCGTTTATTGTTCGGGCTTTTGAATAACACTATCAGCGGTTCTTAAAATGTCGGGCAACGCCTTTATTTTGATTTATTTCTATACGTATGTTAAGGTAAGTTCGTATAAAAATTAAGATTAATTAATTTATTCATGTTTTCATATTAATTTTACTTTTCGGTAGAAACGTTCCGAAAATGGTGTCAGGAGCCTTATGTATGAGGTAGATTTAATTATATTTATGAGTCATCAAACCTAATTTTAGCATATTTCATGTCTAAATAGAAATTGATTAATTTGTGGCTACTACCGTATCTTTTATTTGTAACAATTATTTTACATTGTAACCTATTTGTAAGTATTACCGCTGAAATTTCACATTAAAATCTGGCTTTGAAAATTAAATTTTCTTCTGTTGAAAGGCGTTATTTATGGTAATCCTGAGAGTAATCGGTTAATTGAAGCAGAAAATCCCCCTTTGATTATCATTGGAATTTGTTTACCGGAACCATGATTTTTGAATATCTAATATTGCTATTTAATTTTATTGCCGCATACATATGTATTTTTATTCTAATGTACTGCCACATAAAGTCGGGAGTTCACTTAAACTGTCAATAAACATCATCATTGTAAATCTTTCTATTAATAGTATAAGTATAATATAAGTATAATAGCGCGCGATCATTTTAATTATGTATACTGTTAAATAATTTAAATTATAATGCTTTATCAATGTGCAGACCTGATGAAAATTATATTCCCCATCAGATAAGAAATACTAAGTACTTCTTCAATTTATAATATGACGCAACGTCAGCTGATTTTTAATAAAGTTGGCAGCCGGTAGCGACCGGCAGGTATTTCTAATCGGCATCTAAGGTATAATTTTTTAGTGACATTTGTATTTTCCCTTCAGTTTTATTTTACATAAATTACACTTGCAATAGCTCCTCGGGGCTATAACTCGTTATTCTGTTGAACACGTGTTTATCAGATTTTTGGGAAACCTCTTCATCCAATTGTTGCCGTAACATGTAACGTCCCGTTACTATAATTATGTCTATGTTCAAATTTCTAGAATATATTTTGTTACACCCTTGTTAGATTCACGTAATTTAATTCATAAATTAACGCGAATCTAACATAGAAAAATTAAATTAATTGTATAGATTTTATTTTTCTAAAAGATTGTT
>JAHWXV010807537.1:0-10665 GCA_024586415.1 Phrixothrix hirtus
TAAGTGCAAAAGATAGGATTTAAAATAAGCTTTGAACTGTTTTAATGACATTTCTTTAAACTCATTGGGTACACTATTATAAACATTGCTTATGTTATACAAAAAACTCCTTCTAAATAAAGTAGTTTTATGTGGTGGGATTTTTAACACATTTTTGTACCTAATATTAATATTGTGTACATCTGTACGATATCTGATTTTGTTATAGTGATATGGAGGGCGACTTTTTCTCCCGACGAAAACCACTGTCCACGCAGTTTATTCTTGACGTTCGGAAACAAAAAGAAGTCATTGGTTGCCAAATCAGGACTGTACGGTGGATGACCCATTAATTTGAATTTTTTAGTGTGTTCAAATAATCAGTTATTAGACAAGATGTGTGAGAGCTCGCATTGTCGTGATGCAGAATGGTCCTACGTCGCTTGTCTGTTTTCTTTATTTTCCTGAAGGCTTCCGGCAAACAAATGGTGGTGTACCATTCAGAAATGACCGTTTTACGTTCCTGTAAAGGCACATGACCAGTTTTTCTGAAAGAACAGGCGACCATTTGTTTCGAAGTGCTTCGAGCGCGAACAACTTTTGTTGGGTTTGGTTCATCTTGAAACGCCCATACAATCGACTGCTGTTTACTTTCTGGCTCATACGCATATATCCATGATTCATTTCCTGTTACAATATTATATACATCTTTTGAAATACCGCCATTGTATTTCGTAAGCATTTGCTTGCATCAATTGACACAGGCATCTTTTTCATGTGTTTTCAGGTTATGTGGGATCCAACGAGAACAAACCTTTTTCGCGGCTAAATTTTGATGCAATACTTTATATATCTTGGTCGAACTAGTGTGTAAAGTTGCTTCAATCTCACAGTATGTCACGATCTTGACGATCTTGCATTATCAGTTTTTGCACAACATCAATGTTTTCTGGCACAACAACTGATTTTGGACGACGTTCACGACTTTCGTCGGTGAGCGTACGGCGACCACAATTAAACTCGTTATACCAGCGTCTCATAGTGACAAAGGATGGGGCTTCATCGCCAAAAGTGGAAGTAAATTGATCGATGCACTCTTGTCTAGATAATCCACGTTGAAAATCGTAATATTTCATCGCACAAAAATTTTCACGAGTTAATTCCATTTATTTTTACGATGAGGCATAACTTTTAAGTCACTATAAATACCACTAATCAAACTCAAATGTCAAAATGTTCTGAATAATGTTATGTTCAACAGTGCCAAACTTTTCATTACAATTGTTAAATGGCGTCTTAAACACGCAGTGCTGCCAAAGCTCACAATATAAATAGTGCCCCTCGTAATCTTTAAATTATTACCACGAATTAATAAATTAATAATTTGTTAGCAGTTTGGGCATTGACTAAATTGAAATAATGTTAGGCCTAAATATTATTCTATCAACATCTTAAAACCATTCTTTCTTAAAAAATACTAACCAATTGTTTGTTTTATCTTTTTAAAAAAGGTTCTCCAAAACTTGAGTTGGTTCAGAACCAACGTACACCATCACAGTATTGTTTTAATTTTACTTTCCACATTATCAATGTCGACTTTATTTTGAAAATTTTCACAGTAGATACATCTTATCATCATAAAAAATGTCTGTTTAATTTATTATTAATATTTATATTATGATGAATGGCCTTATATTGAAAATATTAATAAATTAATTCGTATATGTACTTATTCACTCTAATCGCTAAAGAATTTTATTTGTTTAATGATTTATAAAATAGTTAGAAAATGATAGCAATGAAATCAAAATTAAATTAATGTAATTAGAGTGACGATTTAATAATTTTACAAGGTTATTAGGAGAATTTAAAAGTATACTTACATTATATAATGAGTATGCAATCATAACAACCCAACCCCATCCTCCATCTGGAGGAACTAACTTTTTTTCTGCCATTTATAATGTTGAATAAAACGAATACTTTAAACTAAATACATTTTTTATATTACAAACGAAACTAATTTCTTAATTAATCGACACTGAATAAATATTCGTGTGGTATAACTTTTAATACACGGCAAAAATGGACAGAGTTGCATAACATGCGAATCAATATCGATATAAATTTACGTTTTATCAAATATATCTAATACTTAAGGATATCAAACGGATATACCCACAACGAAACTATCACTAGCAGATATGTAATTTTCTTTAGGTGATTTCAAACTTGAAACTACGACTAATCTACACTGATAACCTTTGATCCCAAATTTATTTTGAAGCATTTATACTGATCAACAATAGTGGTGTTAAATAAACAAAACTTCTGTTGAAAAATTTTAAATTTATTTTTGTATTTTAAAAATTTTATTTAATCTCATATAAAACGTTTATTACATTAGTTTTGATTTTAATTTAGTATAGCAATTTAATTTTTTGCAACAATATCTTGGAATCTATTCTTCATGCAGTTAAGCGTTCTAATTGCAGTCCTTCCTTTAGAATCGCCTTTAATGTCTCTACAATGCTTAATACAATCTTCAGCTACTAGTTTGGCTAATTTACGTCTTCCATCCATACGAATTGCAATAGTATTTGTCATGTACTCATGAAAATCTTCATTGTCTGCCAAAAGTTCATTGGATTCGGATATAACATTTTTGAAACAACAAGCAAGGAACTTTTGGGCTAGTTCATTATCTTCTGGAACTGGTTCCTTTTCTGGTACTACACGCCTTACAGCTTCTTCACTTGTTCCTAATTCTGCAATGCAATTCCTTGCTCTTTGAGAATATTCAAATTGTTCCTAAAAGAATTTAAATATTATTTTCTTTAATTAAACAACATCAAATATTTTATCAATTTTTAAAAATATTAAAATAATATTACCTCTGCAAAAACAGATGCAACCACGACCAAGAATACAACTTTGAAAAACATCTTTAAGAACTTCTTATTTAACTGAATAAAGTTGATACCCAAACTTCCTTTAAATAGCAAATAAAACGCTGAGATCTTTGGTGGGGAAGCTCAAGAGCAATATTTTTAACATTGGTCAAGTAAAACAATCTCAAACTAAAAGTCATTGTACTGATATGCTTATTATCAACATATTTATAAGCAAACAACGTTATTAATTTTTCCATACTAATAACCATATAAAAATTAGCAATTTATTATACAGATATTTTATAAAGTCAAAAGAACAAAATTTAAATTTCTTACGAGTTAAATAAGTTTCCATTGCCATTTTATAATAGTTGTTGGATAGTTTGCAATAATTAGCTTGTATATTTTCAATATTATACTCATTTCTTGTTTTTATTCATTTACAAAAATATTTATACAAGGCGTTTGCAAGAATAGTACACACCTATGAAAGGATGATAAAGAATACGATTTGAAACAGAAAGGTAATTAATAGATTTTGATTAGATCGAACGCCTAACAAAAATTTAGGATTTCCTAAAATTTAAGTATTAAGCAAATTCGATTGTGTCCAAGGGAGAATGACAAAGTTTGCGTCGCCGCTATTTCGACGAATATAAACTATCATTAATGTGAATGCTGTCAAATAATTACAAGATATCTGACAAAGTCTTTATTGCCCTTTATTAATTTATACACTCTATTTTCTGAATACAGTTTGATTTATAATGGCGTACGAGGGGTCTTTTTTGCATTCCCGAACTGGATATGAAAATAAAAGATTAAACTAATAACATAATAGATATATTTTTCAATATAACTCCCTTGCCTTTGGTTGCAGGTTTAAATAACAATTTTAAATATTGTAAAAATATTCATTTGATTTCTCCTCAAAATTGTCCCCAGTATCTGTAATAAAGTCGTCATTGTTCCTAAATTTAGTTCCTCTGCGAGTTATTTCAAAATTCAGGAAAAAATTAATCACTAGGTGCTAAATCTGGATTGCAAGGCGGGTGTTCAAGTTTTTTGAATTGCAACCGCATTCTTGATGCGTTGCCGTGCAACAGCAAAACATCTTTCGTCAGTTTTTCTGTCTTTTCAGTTAACAGTGTCACCAAGTCGATAAAATACTTCCCCGTTATTGTACTACCTCCCTTTAACTAATCAATCAGCAAAATTCCCTAGTTTTCCCAAACAATTATCACCTATACCTTAAATTGACTGATGACTGATGCCATTCACATGTCAAAGCATCAAGTCTTGCTTAGATTCAGCTTCATAATAGTCAACCCAGATTTCATCTCCAGTAACGAGCGATCGATAATTAAATCTGGATTTTCACCGTAAAGCTCACTTCTGCCCGTTGATGCATTTAAAATGGTGAAAGTATTCGCGAGATCTATTTTGCGCTAATTTTTGCATGCCAAGGTAAATTAATAGAATTCTGAAACTCTTAATACTGGGACTAATTGCCACTTCTTTAATCTTGCATCCTCAAGTATCAACAATTTGGCTTTCTTAACGATGCCGGCAGTGATACTTTCAGTGGGATGACCTGGACGGGGATCATCACTGTATGACTCTCAGCCATATTAAAATAGTTTTAACCATTCGCAAGTAGTTGCATTCGAAGAACAATCATCTCTCATTTCTTGAAAAATAAATTTCAACGTGTTTCCTTGTTTTGTTAGAAATTTATAATACGAGTAGCTCGATATTCAAATGTATTCATTTTGATGTTTCAATACTACACGACAACACAAACAGTTTTCAAAATTAGCATACAAGTGATGAAGGCATGTGTGATTCAAAACATTTTAATGGAAAATTATATTAATACAAAAAAATTCTCAGTCCGAGAATACCAAAACGACCCTTGGTATTCACACCTCACTGACCAACAAAATAAAACGTCTGATTTTGTATCTTTGCTTGTAAACCTATTCTTGGTGTACGCGGTCTGCTAATTCTAAAAAATCTGAGTGAGACAACACATGATTTTCTCCTACGTTTATTTTAGGAACGATAATTGGAACAGCCAACCATCCAAGTTACTGGACAAGCAAACACTGCTTTAATGCATTTTTTCAGAGAAACCGCTAAGTTCGCGTAAAAGGGCATCAAAAAGAAAAGAACCCTAGCGAACTTTAAAAACATTGTTATATCCGTTCTTGAGAAAATCTCAAAACTTAAAAAACGCAAGAATAAAATGGAACTTCCGGTCATTCAATTTTAACTACATTCCTGCCTTCGTATGTGCAGAAGATAGAAAACTTAAATGTAGTTTTTCATTTTTATATGACATTTAGTTTTTGAGTTATGTTGTTCACAACTAATACTTCAAGTACTTCCGGTTCCTCAATTTTCAAAAATTTGTTAGATAAACTGCTTTGGTCATATAAAACAAATTTAAGTAGCTAAGAAATATACTAAGTTTTAAAAAATTCATTAGAACCGATTTCAAGAAAAATTCGAAAAACATCTAAAAGTGACAGAAATAAAGTGATACTTCGGATTATTCGATTTCAATCAAATTCTTAATTTTGCACACAAAGGTGGTTATGACCTCAGATGTAAATTTTCATTGAGCTACACGACTTTTAGATTTGTAGTTATTTTATTCAGAGTTATGGTATAAGTATTTGCGATTACTCGCTTTACAGAAAATTTTCTGTGAAACCGCCTAGATTATATGAAAGGGCATTAAATTTTTAAGAAATATGTAAATTTGAAAACAGTAGTTTGAGGTGATTTCGAGAAAATCTCAAAAAACCAAGATATAAAAAAGTTGTGATAATTCCAGTTTTCCGATTTTAGTGGAATTATTACGGTCACGTGCTCCGGTAGATGCAAACTTAAATATAAAATTTTGTTTATTTAGGACTTTTCGTTTTTGAGATGTGTTCACAGACACACAGTCACACAGACACGCACACACCCACGCACGCATGCCTGCGCGCGCATGCACCCACGGACGAACGTACGCGCGCACGCTCGCACGCATATACGCACCCGCACACGTATGCGCGCACGCATACACACAAACAGACCAATTTTCAAAAACACGATTTTCATACTCAGGATACCCGAAGATTGATGTTTTCGCTAAAATTTCGACATTGAAAATCTTACACGAAAACAGACCTTCCCTTTAACCTATAGTTCATATAGGGTAAGAGAAAGTAAAAATAACATCCATTTTATCTTCTCGACTCCAATTTTTGAGCTAGAGCACAATCTTCTTGTCTAGGCACAAGAATTCCTTCTAATAAGTAGGTTATTTTTTAATGAGTCCATTATTGATTATATTAGCACAACATTTCACAAAGATCCTCTATAAAGACGCTTAGAGCTACCAGTGATAAAATAGTAATTATCAAATACTTAAAGTAATGTTCCTAACATCGAAAATGATTTTGTAATTAAGTCACTATTTACTACATTAGCACAAACTTCTACTGAAATTTTGTAGCGGGGTATATACGGTAATAAACGATAAAAAGTACTTAGCAAATAATTAAATAATGTTACCTACATTGGAACTATATATAATAATAAACATAAAATTTGCAAGAATTTCACATATCTAAGGCGTTTTGTCAATACTTACGTTACATTCCAGTTAATTCGTCGATATTTCTATGAACTTCATCAAGTCTCCAAAGTGTTAACTATACAGGGTGTACCCCCCGATAAAATAAAACTGTATTTTTTTCATAAAATATTGACATTTTTTCATTGCATAAAAGGCTTATCGCTTTATAGTAAAATTTTCGAAACAAATCAATAAACTTCTTTGAGTTTAAAGTGTCATGAATATAACACTTCCAATAAGCAAATAAAAGTCAGGGCAATAGGAAGAAAATAAATCGCGAACACTGAACAGTAACACAAAACAATAGTACTATTAAAATAAAACGCAATAAAAAAATCAGACGGTAAAACCCAACTATAATTGAAGGACATTCTTCGTTTAAGGAATTGCAAAATGTTTTAACCGAAACCCAGGCAATGTTATGCATTGAAGGCGGCAGACCTTGTATAAAAACACTAAAGAGCCGATTCTCTAGTACAAGATCAATTTCTGATAAATTATTGGATAATGAAGGCCGTTACGTAACACTCCGAACATTTGTATCATCATAGTCTTTTGACTTGATGTATCAGCCACATCTTATGTTATCCTTCACCACCCAGTATCGGCAGCAGCATCTGTAGCTATATTTAGGAATAAACGTAGATTATGAAATATTAATGGAATTAGAAATTGATCTAAATATTCGAAGATGCAAATCCCGTTTATAAGCTCTTAATGAGTTCGGGTATATTATGATATATAATGGTAGAACCATCTATTAGTATAGGAATTGGTGTAAATATAAAATTAATGAATATTTCTTCTCTACAAAGCTTATGGTTTTAATTCTAAATGCTCTACAATTGAAAATTTGAACAGTATGAATATTTGCAAGGTTAGGCACCATAAAAATCGCGTAATCCAACGAAAATTGTATGCAAGCGAACAACAAAGCTTTGTGTTTTCAAATAGCGATATCGATATCACGATATACGAAAGGCTTTGGCACGCTATTCAAAAAGACAAATCTTTGTGGCGACTAGCCTTAAAAATGTTCAAATTGTTAAAATTTACACATGTCATAATTCTATTTATTTGGAATTCAAACTACGCACTCTCTATAGGTGAAATCTTCATCCTGTTTATATTAAACTTATGTTAAACTGCAGGGTTTATGATAGGTTTGCATAACTCATGAGGGTAGATACATTTTGGTATTAATTAGTTGAAATTGACAAGTTAGCAGAGCATTGAAAAAGTGTAAGTCTCATGTGTTTCCCTTCTTGCAACGCAGTACGATAATTTTCGCACCAATGTCGCAAACATTTCTTTAAACGTTTTTCAAGAAACCCATGTTAACTTTGGGCCATGGTCATCTGTATTTCTTGGCCAAGTTGCCCCGAATGAGTCATTGCTTAGAAATTATAACCATGCAGCTATTATGTATGTCAGAAGCTAAAATTAAGAATTGCTATTCCAATTAGTCACTGAATTATTGTGTCGTTTTACCAAAAATTAAAAGAAGGAGTCAATTTAAAGTATTTAATAAAGCTTGACAAACGTTCCAGCGCAATTTATTGGACAATAAAAGGAATTTATATCGCGAGTGCGTATTTTAAGTGACATAGGAGGTTTACTTTTGGCAGAGAAGAAGCTGAATGTAACGAAAGCCTAGGATGCCCAATGTCTGGAACAAATGAAGGAAATGTTGAAGAGGCAGAAATTTGAGCATAAGAACACTTTCTGTAATATCAAATATCAATGGAGAAGTTAGCGGACAAATTTTACACAATAATTTAAACATGTCAAAGATCTGCGCTAAAATTGTTCTTAAGAATGTTACACTGAATCAAGAGTCCCAAGTTTCATTGTGTTAACATTTTGAATAAGATTAAGCGAAATCCAGGATTCTTGAATTCTGATATTACGTTAGTGAACGGGTATGTTTCAGTACAACGCAACGCAAAAACTAAACGACAGTCTACGCATTGTAAGACACCGGACTCTTTCAAAATAAAACACCCTAATGAACAAATGAATTTTAATGCAACGCTTATCGTTTTCTTTGATGTTAAAGGTGTTCTGTTAGTTGAATGACTTCTTGAAAATAGACCGATTAATCGGCACTATAATTGAGGGAACAGTTCGGGAAGAATAGATAAATATATGAATGCTGCATCAGAATAACTCTCCTGTTCATGGCCTCCAAGAACGATACCTCGCTCCAACACCTGATCTTGCAACATGCGACTTATTTTTATTTCCCAAGATAAACAGTAGGCACAAGTGGAGTCATTTTGAAAGCGTTAATCATGTACAGGACAATATGACAAAATATCTTAAGGCACTAACAGCTTATAAGCTACAATAAAATTTTCACCAATGGCAGACCAGCATATAGATGCGTAAGGGAACTATTTTTACGAAGATATCATATAGTTACGTCGTTTGTTTAATATAATTTTGCAAAGCATACCTGCATACCCAGTAGCGAGACATGATAAGAAGTAGTTTAAGTTAATTCAGAAGGTATTGTCCATAATTAATTTTAGAATTGAAAAATAAAATCAAACAATTTTGAAAAATCTTGAAACCCTGAAACCTAATTTTAGAAATAAAATTCAAAAATCACTTGTAGACTGATTTTTATTTATTATTATATGTGCATCAGCTTTGAGGCTGTCCATAATCTCATTATCATGAAGTTAAAATTAGTTTTGCCACTAAGAAAGGAATACTTTTTAGAAATGGTCACGCATTAAAATTGAACAATAAATATATTTTTATAAAGATAAAAACAATACAATTTAAAATGAATACAAATATAAAATTAAGATATTATTTAAAAATATAGACCAGTATTGGGAGTGTGTCATAAAATCATTTGAATTACAAGTTACCTTGTATTCAATACTTCAAGAAGGCACATTACAGCTGGAATCCAGGGCACCGTGAGTCAGGGAATATGTAAATAAAAGGGGCGGACCAACATATTAAAATAATTCAACTTCTGAAAATTTAATAAGTTATTACCTATTGGCAGCCTAATATTTCTGACAAGTTTCATTAAAAAATTTATACCCTTTTTGGTGTTGCAAATAAATCATAAAAACGTTTCCTATAGTTAGGTAAGATAAATAGTGTGCTACGGTGCTGCAGCACTGATTTCTTCAGTTACCTTAGTAGTTGGTAAAGGATGCAAATTTATCATGAGACTCAACGATATATAAAATAAACAATTTACAAAAATACGCTAAGTGCAGAGTTAGATCATTATTATTTATTAAACATTATTAAAGGTCACTGAAACATTTTTTTACACAAAAATGTAACTGACACCACCTCTAAATGAACAATAAGAGTTGTTTATTTAGCATAAAAACAAAAACATTTTATGTTATCATTATCATTCAATAATTGTTTTCGTACTTACTCTTATAATCTTATGACTATTGAAAATTTTGTTTAAATTTAGTTTAATTTTATTTTTGCAGCTTGTTTAATATTTAGATTTATCACAATTAAAAATAATTTCGATAATTTAATAACTAGTGATTTGTATTTACAATATAATTGTTATCTGGCTTAAACAAATACTGTTACGATAAGAAACAGGATACAAAATCTTTTTATTTAAAACAAACTTTAACACGATATTTAGTTTTAATTTTTTTGTTTCAAAACAATTTGAATGTCAATAGCACCTAAAGATATTTCAATTTTTTTAAAAATTTCACTTTATATTTAAATTATAATGGGGGGGCTACTAAAGATTCTAAAGAAATAGTTACCAAAAATTCTAAAACCGAATAACACCAGAATCACTTCAAAAATGTCCAAGAGAGTACAAGGAGAAACTTTAAAAATTTTCTACGACCCTGAGACAAAGTTTTAGACAGAAATTTAAATAAAACTACTCCAGCTACCATAACATACCGTACAAAATTTAATAATTCGATATTTTTAAAACTGAAATTTCCTTCAAGCCGATTTTCTTTGTTGTTTATTAAAGAAATCAGTTTTAAAATTATGGAATATTTCTATGAAAAATACTTAAAACGAAGTTAATAAACCTGAGCTTGATTTTTACTTTCTCTTACCTATATGAAATATAGAATAGAGAAAGTATTGTTTTCGTCCAAAATTTTCGATGTCAAAATTTTAGTGGAAATACAC
>JAHWXV010807542.1:0-12015 GCA_024586415.1 Phrixothrix hirtus
TTATAAACAGTTTAAATAATACGTTTGCTGTATTGCTAAAAATTAACGCACGCTATCCGATTAATTAGTATTAACAGACTCAGAGCAATGCAGTAAACATCATGAAATCATCACATTCCTCGGAAAGAAGGCTTTTTTCGAACATGTTTACTTCTCTGAATGTAATTGTTTCATAAATCTTCACATATCTAAACAGGCGGATCCAAGAAAGATTAACATTAAATTGAAATAAGTCATTTAAGCCAGTAAGAGTGTCAAGTAATTTCAAATTCAGCATTACAATTAAACTCCATTATTTTCTAATTAATCATTTAAAATTAAATTAAGGCTTCATCCGTCGTTTAGTTATATTTAATGAATTGGCCATATAAATCAAACAAATAGATTTAAAACTAAATAAAGTTAAATACAAAACTCAAACTTAAGAAATGTAAAATAATCAAGTTAATTTACTAGTTTTAAAAATTTCATTACTATTGAGACGAATGCAAATAATACCATGAAATTATGAAAGTTCGTGCATTCGCGTGAAAACGAATCATATTACTAAAACATTAAAAGATGGTTAATAAATAAATACTATCTCTGTATTGAATGATCTAGAATAATTTACATCAAAAAGGAACAGACAAAAATAACTTTTGTGAAATGTAAAAGTTGTATGTCTAATAATTACATTTCAAACTAAATTGAATATCAAATTTATCAGCCTATGGAATTGAATTTAAAAAATAACAATTGACAGTATCTACGTCGATTATAATTTTTATATTAACTGCAGCAAAAGTTTTTAAATTTCGTTTAGATCAGGTATGAATGTTACGAGAGCTGATCCATATGCCACACCTCTGGCCTAATTCCCATAAAGGTAAGAATTTGAAACTATATTTAATGGACGTTTTGGGCGCTTCAAAATTTGTAATTCTCAACTTGCACCGGTCAAGTCACTGCACCCAAATTCACCCACTTAAGTATGCTCTCAGTATCGAAATGCATGCCAACGCGCAAAGGTGTGTATGATTGAATATTGGCTTTTGGCTTTTTGGATCGGTATGTGACGATAGTAGAAACATGGGTGCATTATTATTATCTAGAAACAAAACTACAGGGTAATATGTGGAAACACCTTCTAGCAAACTCAGAGTTGTTGCACCCGCTGGCAAAGTTGTGGTTTCAGTGCGCTGGGATTCTCAAGGGGCATTACTGGTTGACTACCTTCAAAAATGGCGTGAATCTATAAATAAAAAGGCATGGAAAGTTGATGCTCCGATGCACCAGTCGCTGACTACAATGGTTTCCATTCATGATGCAGGGTTTAAATCGTAGATGTCCACCTTATTTACTAGATTTGGTCCCAAACGACTACCTGCTGTTCCCAAAACTTAAAAAATATCTATGCGGAAAGAAATGTTTCACCAACGAATAAATCATACGTCGTAACTGGTTGATTTAATATGATTGGAGAGAAATTTTTCCACAAAGCTGGCGCAATGTTGGAGCGCTGATGTGAAAAGTGTGTCGAACTTGAAAGGAATTATGCCAAAAAACAAAGTTGTTAAAATTTGACTGTGACTATTAGTAGCAGGTTAGCGATGAAGCATATAGATTATCCTTCGTACGTATACAAGTCTATATATTTTACAAGTGCATGCAATGTAATGATATTTTGTTAGTCATACGGGGATATCCCTCGTGCAATGTAAATGGGCATAGCTTTGTCTGGGCAAATAAATAAATAAATGAATAAATAAGTACTAGCAATTTTTGTGACGACTAGTAGATGCAGTTAATCTAAGTTGAACGAGTTGGGGTAATGTATCGCAAAATACCTACGTTTCAGCCTCTTGCATAAGATACCTCCTCAGGGTAAAAGATGTCGTTAAAATCCTAGAACAATGTTTATCAATAAACCCCAAAGTAAATATTCGAGCAATAGGTGAAGAGTATGTTTATAGTGAGATTGGCTACAGTTGTGTTGATTGACCTGAAAATACACCACTGTATGATTGTTTGACAGACACCAAAGAGAAGAGATTTCAGAATGCTTACCGCACTGTTAGAAGGATTTTATTAGTTGATTAGTTGATAAGCTACTATGCTTAAATCAGTATCCTTCTGTTGCCGTGACATTTTGTAAAAACTGAACGCAATTTATTCCCGGATGTAATTTTTTTACATTATCGTGGCTCTGAAAGTATTTCTTATTATACCTGTTGCATATTAAGTTCAATGAACGTTTTCTTGAGGTATCGAAATGAAGAAAAAACGCATGAACTTATTTTAATGCAAGAGTATTACAAATAATTTCAAACTGTTGTTATTTTAATATCTTTTAATATCTCCCGCATAACATAGCACTAAGAACAACATACCGTCTGAGAGTACGAAACAGGTTATTTAATCTTACCTTAGATAAAGTCTTCCTTTCTTCATCTTCGTCTAGAGAATCGACTGCAATTTAGTTTCGGGTGAATTATTTTATTGCGAGGAGCACTGAAGATACGTTTAATATTGCAAATTTAGTTTTATAGGTTTTCCTTGTATTTATTCCTAATTGATTATAATTTTCTTTAATTATTTCAGAATAAAACTTTTAACCGAGAAGTTAAAAAAGGTTGCCTAAATTTGATAAATTTAGAAAACATCATTGCCGATTAGATTATTAAAATGAATTATTAATAATGATGCTTTAAAGAAAGATAACTTACATTAATTTTTAAATTATGTAAACAATTTCAATAAATTTCCATACATTCTTCATATATGAATTTTAATCGCCGTCAATTTGACGTTTTTTTCATCCTTTCAAAGAAGACGCAATCCTTTTAATTATTTTTACAAGACACTCTTTTTATATTGAACTTCTACTTTACTTTAAGAATTTTATTCTGTCTATCTTTGTTGAACATTCTTTATGCCCAACTGTCACTTTTAAGAACGGTTTAATATTCAACGTTCAACAACTCCCTTTCTCGACCATGTGCTGTTAATAATATCTAAAAATACTGCTAGGGATTGGTTTAAGAAATCATGGCAACTATTCTACATTCCTAGAAGATTTCAACAATTACACGCGAAATGACTATTTCCGGAAATCCCAAAATTTTCATATTTGCTGGTATTTTTCTGTTTGTCTTTGTGACCAAGTCTTCGGTGTATAAAAACTACTTTACCCTCATACTAAAGTGAGTTCCCATATTCCAAATATCACTTTGACATGAGATTTGCGATTTTGCTTCCTTAGCCAAGAGAAAACCATGTTTTTAGGTTTTCCGATCCTGCCCGGATTTAAGAAACCGAAATATATTTATTTCTTTGTTTTCATGTTAATTATTGTTAGTGTTGAGTTTATTTTAATTAATAATTAAAATAAGAACTTTGCAATTTCCGATTAAATTCAATTTAATGCTATAATCTGTTTTTGTACAAAAGAAAATCTGTTTTTGTCATGTGTGCCAGACACATTAGCTCATTTGTGTCGTATATATTACTGTAAGCATATTATTTAAATAACTATTCTCAATCACTGCATAGCTGCAATAATAGATCCGTATACAAGGGCAGCGCCAAAATTTCCATGCTTGACATATATCAAGGTTGTTCTCCTCCTAACATTAAAAATTGACAGGATGGGGATGTGAGAAAATTCACCAGCTTATTTTATGGTAAAAGATTGCTCGAAAGGGCTTAGAATGGGACAGGAATCCTTAGAACATCAACTAGAAAAGGGAGAACGGTGGAAGCCATGACGGCCAAAAGCAGTTCTCTTGTTGGACATCGACGTTTGAAGGTGAATGAAATACCATAAGGGATAAGACTTTTAGATACAACAGTTCGCCGAATCTTGCACGATCATATAGGTGAATAAGATTAGTACAAGGTGGGCCCCAAACAACTTTTAGCAGTTCAGGTCCAGCGTGTGTTTGATACTTTCTCGGGCTCTGTGGAGAAAACTATATGGACGTGGCCAAGAAGTTTAGGGTCAATCAGACAACTAAAAATATTATGGCGACAACATTTTGGGATTGTGGGGGCATTCTTCGTAAAAACTTTAAAGAACGCAACACCGCAGTTAAAGGCACATATAATGCAGCACTCGTGTATAAATTACGACAAAATGTTCGGGAGAAGAGACGTGAAAAACTGATCGAAAGCTTGCATTAACCCCCGACAATGCAGCTGTGTACACTGCTGGAATTAAGTAAGCCGTAATTCGTGACTGTGGTTTTGAAAAAATCGATTACCCTCCGAGTAGTCCAGATATAGCCCTCAGTGACTATTACCAGTTTAAAAATTTAAAAAGTGACCTTCGAGAGCGTCATTTTAGCGAAAACAAGGAAGCGAAAGCTGCAGTTTGAGCACATTTTGAAGACAAACCGAAGAAATATTTTTAGAGGTTTTGAATTGTTACTGGAATAATGTAATAAACGCATTGGTTTTAGAGGGATTTATTGAAAAACAAAATTTAACCGTGAATCTACACTGTTTCTTCCATAGTTAGACCGGAAAATTTTTGCGCTGTCCTCGTATGAAAAATATATAGGAATGAATATACCTCTGGGAACCATTTCAGAACTTGTGATCTTTGTCTATTTGTAATACACGTATTTATTGTTCAAGTAACACAGTGGTTATTTAAACCGCATGATTAGAAGGAGGAACACGAAGCATTTTACCTACAATGGTTGACAATATTTTATCGCCTGTACGCTAATGCCAAAAATAGGTTTTCCTTTATATGATTTGTTAAACAGTAAGCTGTTAAGGATTACAACAATATCTTCTGATCTTCAAATTTTCAGTGTATTATTTAATTAACTTTATGTTCATTTAGTATTTCACAACATAGGTTTATTTCTAATATCAACTAAGCAATCGCACTTTCATAAATTTACTTCAATCTGCTTCTCTAGGACAACCAGTAGTAACGAAGATAAAACTTTAATACTCACTGGCGCCTTTGTCTATGATAATCTACACCCCAAATCTTCCTGGATTTTTCTAATACCCTATCACTAATTTATTTTATCGTTTTAGCTATTTCGGTATCCAAATCACTTGTTATGCTATTGTCTTGAATCGTTCCCCGGACGGGTATTAGATTATTTCAGCAATTACAAAAATTGGTCTTCCTAAGTTCAGATCATCATTGAATAAAGTTTTTGGTGCATGGTTTCCGGCATTCTTTGCAATGTAGCTTAGAGTTCGTACCTCAATATGGTGTACCTTTGAAGGAAGTACTTGGTATTCTATTCTTTATTTATGCTCAATTCCTCGTTTATACATTTGAATGTTATTTTTTCAGGCTTTATAAATTACCTAAATATAAGAAACAAAAGATAAATGAGGTTTGAACAATAAAAATTTTTGTCTGCACAAATTAGAAGAATTTTAAATTATTATACAACGCTTAGGCAGCACAATTGATTTGCCACCTTAAGGTGCGCGTGACTGAATTTGAAAAACAAAACTTCCACATACGAGTCTATATAAAATTAGCTTCCTTTTTAACTATAGAATTATTTGCTTCCGAAATACAAGCGCACTATTACTGACAACGCTGATGTCAGTGAGCACATTCTACAATTGTGACACAATATTGAAATTGCCTTCCAGATAAATTATAATAATCAGTTCTTTCGTTAGTAAAAATAGTAATTTATTAATACATACTTAATATATTCAATTAAATCATAAAATCGGAATTACTTCCTTGGCAATGAAGCATTAAAGGATGTAATTTATAATATTCAATTATTCTTTATCTAGATAAGAAGGTTAAATAGTAAAAATTATAATTTGTGCTTGTACCTATAATTAAAACTCATTAAGTAAAGAGGCTATAAAAGACAGGAAATTAACACATTTTAAGTGTTTGGTATAATAACAATATCTATAAATCAAATACCACATAATGTACAACATACATAAATGAAGATATCAATCAATGTTTATGTTGTAGCCACAAGCATCAACAACGATTACTAAATTTAACTGTTACCGAATTTTTACAAAAAGTATTAATTTATGTACACTCCCTCTCTTAAAATTTTTTAACTTCCTGGTCGTCGTATTTTAATTAACTTTACATTATTATATGTGCATATATTTGATGTTGTATATATTAAGCATACATTCTACATTTCTCTAACTTATAAATTAATGTCCACTGTATTTTACTTTTAAATTTGGTTTATTTACAACTGAATATAAAAATAATTAATTCCAAAAATAATATACCGGGTGTCTCAGATTGACCGTTCCAATCTATTATCTTAGCTATTTAAAGAGGTAGAGTTTCAAATTTGGAATATTTATATTGCAATAATGGATATATAAATAGGCTATGGAATTATTATAAAATCTCCTCCAGTTTCACCAAAAATGACGTCAATTTCGTTGGATTTAAAATTGTGTCTATTTTCATGTTTTGAGTAATATAATATAGTATCGTGTTTATTATCTGTAAAATCGTATAAACGAACAAAAGGAAATTCATTATTTTGTACTAGGTGTTCGAAATATGGCCTAAATAATTTCTGCATAAATGATTCTCTACTAATTCTTTCTTTAAGATCTAAGTTTCTCTGTTAAGGAAGGGGACACACCTTTGTAACGCGAGAAAATAGCCTATTTTAGGGAATTTTTTTCTCAGTAAGCGTTTTTCTATTTTAATCCTTGTTTCTTCTAGTTTATTAAGAAAAAGGATACTTAATTTTTATAAAAAATTATAACCAATTGTTTAAACCAATGATGCGAAAACATGGTCCCAGTGTTTGCAACATTTAGTTGTGTGAGTTACGTCGATCTGAGAAAAAAAATATTTTCTTGTACAGAAGTATCATATTTACAAACTGTCTTGGGGGATTTTTGAATTTCTAAAAATTCGCGAAGTTAGTAACTTTAAAGAAAAAGTTACGATTTCGCCTTAAAATTTGGTTATTCTTTTTGTTATAAAAAAAACTAGATGGAAAACAAAAAAATGCCCCCAACAGTTTGTAGAGAATCTTTTGATGATATCTTCTTCAAATTTCATCAAAATATTAAGAACTCGATCCAGTTATCATGCCAACACTGAGCGAAAAAGGGTTTACAGCTTTGATATGAAAATTTCTTCACTATAACATTGTTTTTTCATTTTAGATCGAATATGTCATGTGACACGCGATCCTTTACGATGATGTGACAATATCGTAACCGTTTAATTTCAGTGTCATCCGTGGCGTATTGATGATGTCTATTCAGACAGCTTCAATATAATTTTGTTGTTTGAAATGACTGTGTTTACAGACAGTGAATTAGCTATGATAGTCGTAATTTTGAATAACAAGGAGGTACATTAAACAAAAGAATATCAATGGGTACGCGAGGAAAAAACGGAAAATGAAGGAGAGTTTACTCCAGATACTGTTCTTGAAGTCTGTGTCCATGTATTTTTGATTGGACAAATCGTACAACACGAGATACTTTGGCACTGATTTAATTAGCTTTCCAGCATTCATGTTTCTGGCGACAAATGAAACAATAAAATTACAATCGAAAAATCAAAACACTAAAAAATCTACCCATTGCACGGCCGTGAAGATAGTAAAATATCGTCCGCAAGATATCCGACAACCAAGGTACGGAGACTGCGACAGCACTGTTTGCACCGGCATTGTCACGCGCTGGGAGAGTGGGAACAACGCCTTATAAATTCCAAGAATATTTTAAACCGTCACGGGCCGGTCACGACAATATCACGTTGTGGGTGTGTGTTAGTGAATCGGCCATTAACATCGATCAACCGACGTTTACTTTTATTCGGTGTTATATGTTTGACCGACGCGCACTGCTCGGAGAGCTATGAAATATTGCTGGTCTATACGTGGTCAATACTAGGAAAGGACAAGGACAAAGCCAAAATAGCGGTCGGTCGGGAAAATGTTGAGAGCGCGTAAGTCGTTGTGCGGGCTCTCGTAATTTTATTTATAATTTCGTCAATTTTGCGAATATTTAAATTAGGTTTGAATTAAATTTAATGAGCCAATAAAAAAATCGACTTTTTGAAACCTTGAACATCTTCACAGAAACAATTCATTTTGCGTGAAATTTGGGAATTTTGCCAACTCTCCTATTATTCATCGTCCATAAAACAATCGGTTTAAAAACTTTGTAACTATTCTAGTGTGATAGTGGCCCGTGCTTTGCTGAAAATATATAGTTTATCTTCTGTAACATCTATAAATTCAACGATGAATTAAAAATTGCCTCCTGACAGTATGACCAAACAATTTTCCTACTGAGTAAGTCACACCAAACAGTACTAGCTCAATTTTTATGAAATTTTCCACTCCCTAATTGTAGTAGTTGTGCCTATTTACCTTTCCACTATTATAGAAGCAACTTTAGTCGGATTATAGAGGATTACTAAGGAGGCACTCTCAGTTTACTTTAGTTAAGGCCCGTTTTTCACCTCCTTTCAAATTTGTCACGCTATTACCATACAGAGTTGCCCAAAAGTTTGAAATAAAATTCCTATTACTTTAATCTTTGATTTCCTGGGAAAATCCAAAAACAAGTCAGGTATTTTTTTTCACTTTTACGCCTATTTATGAAGTTTACAGACATGTGCTTACCCTTACCCCAAGATACTCCAAAAATTTTTCATCAAATGGCAACATGCGCCTTGTTAGGTTTTGTTTAAGCTTGCAAACAACTACATTCAACAATAGTATTATAGTGTTTTGTTCGCGATGGATAATAAACAAAAACAAAACTTTTCGATTTTTAATCCAAACATTTTATCAAAAAATACATTATAGCAATTAATACGAAACTCATAAAAGTTAAAAATCTTCACGTTGTGCTTCAAATGCTTCAATACGAACATAAGCACTGCCAATTGAGTTTATAATGGATACTTGTGGCTGTACCTAATTTCAATTCTTATTCGATTTTTAAGTTCTTCTATTGTGTTGGGTCTCTTTCGATAAACATTGTCCTTTAGATATCTCCAGAGGAAATAGTTCAAAGAAGTTAGGTCCGGAAATCGCGGCCACCATTCGATCGTACTCCTTTAACTAATCCAAAGATTTTCAAAGATATCATCCAAATACATTCGAACGTTTACAACAAAATGTAGAGGAGCGCCACCATGTTGAAACCATAGTCGTTCCTCAGTAACGTCTTGGTCTGCATTATTTGGAAAAATGCTGCTAAAGTAGGTACCAATTGAATTTCTAAAAGCCAAGATATATTTTAGCGTTAAGAGATGCTCTAAAAAAATATGGCGCCACAATACGATTATCAATCGTAGCAGCCCAAACGTCTACCTTCGCGGGATGTTGAGTGTAGACCTCGTTTATCCCGTGAAGATTATCTTGACATCTGAATCTATAATTATATCGATTCACATGTCAGCTAATTTTCAAAGATTAATTGTCATTAGCTAAAAATGAGTCAAATCACACGCTCTTACAGGAATTAAGCCTCTGTCATTTAGTATATCATTGAAAAATTTTAAATATTTGAAAGTATTTGAAATAATTGTTTGTTCAGGGAATAACGAATAGATGAGGAAGGGTAAGACTAAGTACTTCAGTGGTTAAAGAGTTACCTAAAAGTAACATATATTTGTTGGGCCGATATTTGTGATATCTTGAAAGGTAACACGCTTTTGTACTGCAAAACTATTCAGTTTGCCATTTTAGTCTACGTTTCTAACATTTGGCCAATATAAGTGTGATTTGTAAAAGTTTACACATCTGCATATTTTATGTGTTTAACGCAGTGACTAGCATACGGTAGGTCCTAGCTTCAATCCCCGTAGCACCCTGCTTCTTAACCTTGTGCTTCCAAATGCATCCTTCCCTTACGTATTTTTAGCTGAAGAGAAGTCTCGTTTACTTTCATAGCAGCCCGCCTCCGTATCGGGAAATTCAAATAGCGTTGATAATCTTACCTTTATTTTACCAATATTATATTTCAAATATATCCTCATTGACACTTTTTAAAAAACGCCAATTACACTGGTCAACACAAAATAAAAAATTATCTCTTTTCGTTATGGTCAATTCCGACCAATAGGGATCGAAACATCCTCACATGGTATCAGAATTCTTTTATTCACTCTTATTTTAATGTATGTATGTATTTTAGCGTTTGTATACAAATATGTATGGAAATCAACTATACACTCTTACCTACTCACTCACGCATATCGGTTTGATAGGTTTTCGTTTGTAGACGCGTTCCGATTAACCTGAAACCTCCTTCCGATCATTTCAATGTCTTGGTGAAAGCACTCTCGATGTTCATCACTGACTGCATCACAATTGCTTGGGTAGAAATTCAGGTGGGAATGAAGAATGTGAATCTTGAGTGACATATTACAACCTAGCCTACGATATAGTAAAATCCAAGAAATTCATGAATAGCTAAATCATATCTTTCAACTGCTCAATTTTCCAAAAAACTTTCAACAAAAAATTTGATAGCTTCGCAAGCTGTTTTGCCCTATTAAAAGTATTGTCATTAACTAGTTCATCTGTGAGCCAACAAAGCTTTCCTCCTTGATCTTGGCATATGTGAGAATTTGGTCTTTAAAGCTTGAAATCTTCTCCTTCTCGGTTTCTTACCTTCACCAAATTCTTCGTTATCTCAAGTTTTACATGTAGAGGTGATGATAAGATTTTATCACAACTAACTAAGGGAGTGTATTTCATATTCTTTTTCCAGGCCCCATCATTTTCCTTTCAGGTCAGTTTTGTCTTATGTGGTGTGAAACCTGGCCCAACCATCTCAGTCGCAGATAAAACAACAATACTTGGTATGTCCTCCGAGTATGACGGCGTACAACGTACACGAACAGGCGGCAATGCATTTCGATTGTGAAGCAGAACCGCTTCCAAGCTTAACTTAAAGGAGTCGAAGAAAATTCTTTAGTTTTGTGGTCTCAGTCTATTAATATTTTTGCAGACAACAAGGTTATTTTCCATTCTGAAAAATTGAGTTTTAAGTCTTTTTCTCTATTGCTTTACAAAATACATGTACATGTACATGTACATATTGCTATACTTCTTTTTAAATTTTAATTGGCAGCCCCGCGTTAGGTGTGCCTAATTAAAATGCTATAATTTTTATTTTAAATTTGAAAATTTGATGTGACAGCTACGCCACCTATAATAAATATATTTTCTGTAAGTACGGTTCTATTTTGTTTTACCCGGCTAAATATGAGACTGTATAAAAAAATTAAACGCTCAAGGTAACGCCTTCTTACCAACTCTTTGCTTTGATGTCCTCAACAGCCCCTGCTTGTACACTGCTACAATCCTATAAAGATTACTCAAAACTACCTTTGGTTTTCGTTATTTAATCAACGATTCTGACTATTTCAAATGCAATTTACTTTTACCTAAGGAGTTTTATTTTATTCTCGAATTAATTGATATTATAATTTTTAATCTTTACTATGCGCAGGTATGCCAAACTTCTGGCCCCTTGTCCTGAAATTGTCTTATTCGTCAAAATTAATACACGTGTCCAATTATGACACAAGGAAAAACCGGAATTAATTAAAAAAAACACAAATATTTATTCAAATCAAATTATTTTCAACTCATTCAATATTCCAACTATGCAAATTAATTAACACAAAAATTCAAAAAAAAACAAATATTGAAATCAAGTAATTTAGCTATACGTTATTTATTGTTGTCAATTTAAACAACACTAATCGCGATGATGAAGACAGTGTCTAACCACTAGCTTTATTTTATTGGTTTTAAATATAGAGTGCACCCTTAACTAACTATTTGGCCAAAAGTTAAATTTAAGAAAATGTCTTACGTATATCCTGTCCTTGGCTGCTCTTGCGTTCTGCTCCGCTTTCGGAACGTTGAGTTTCTTTGATTGGTCGAATGACGGGGACCCTTTTTCTTTCGTCCTTACAATTTTCCGCTACTTCGTCTTGCTTCACAATTCCCTTGCTACTATTGCTTTTCTTGTCTTCTTTCTTGAAACTTCCTTATT
>JAHWXV010807577.1:0-12235 GCA_024586415.1 Phrixothrix hirtus
CCCAGGTCCTTTGGCTTTACACGCCAATACTCTACCGCTGAGCTATAGAGGGAATATATATGTATATATATATATATATATATATATATATATATATATAAATCTTTATAATTATATTAATTTAAGAACAAAATAGTTTTCCTTTATATATTTGAATATTTTCACAGATTGTGGCTTTAAAAATCAGACTACACTCTTCCAGCGGTGAGAAACTTACAAATCTGTACGCTCATCATTGGTTTGAATAAATGTGTCTGTTTCGCATTATTAATAAATCTATACGTATAATTTAGAACGATTAATTTGTCGACTGTTGTTGGTTCCCTCATTAGCTCAGCGGTAGAGTATTGGCGCGTAAAGCCAAAGGTCCTGGGATCAAACCCCAGTCGAGGAATAAATTTTTCTAAATATTTTTAAATATCTAAAAATATACATAAATCTTGATAATTATATTAATTTAAGAACAAGATAAGCACAAATTAGTTGTATGGAATAAACCGCATTTTCTCTTAATAACTAAGATTTTGCCGTTTTTGATAATTTGTACTTACACAAAATTCATTGCAAAAGTGGATAATAGACCAGAATGGTGTTTTTTTATCAATTTCAATTACGCTGAATGATTATCGGTACATGTTGCAATAGGTGGATGGGTGCGCGCACACGTGAGTGTCTGCGTGCGTACGTTAATGTGTGTGCGTGCGTCTTTGTGCGTGCGAGCGTGTGTGTATGCGTGCATGGACCATATGTGGTAAAAAACTGCGTTTGGCGACAATTGTAACCATTATTTTAAATTGTCTAATTTATATTTTTACCTTAATTACTTATTTTGGTATTTTAAAAAAAATTTAATTAAAATTTCACTTTATTTGATTGATATTCTGTGAAATTTCTTAATAAATGGAATTGTATTAGTAATAAATGAAAATGATTAAGAACAAGATATAGATAAATTAAACGCTTCTCTACGTTATTAATAGCAACTAAGCAGAAGGCGCATTCGAAATATGGAAGAACTGGGGCTTCACTGAGAGGAACAGGTGATAATGGTTGTAAATAACAAAACAACCTATATTATGAATGTCATATATGCAGGACTATATTTATAAGGAAAAACCATTTAAACAATAAAATTTAGGATATAGGTCTATGTTCAGTAAATACTACTATTAAAAAAGTACTATTAATATAAAGCGGTTTATACTTGGCTATATAATTTACTGGATATTATTGTATAATTTTAACAAATTATAATACTATCGGGTTATTAATAACGAAATTACAATCAATAATTGCGAACGACCCTATTTCGCTCATTTGAAGAGTTATTCAAAATATTCTTTCTACTCATTATACAGGTAGAGAAACTAACACTTACGAAGAAAAGATCTACTTAAAAGGAAAAATGTAAAGACCTGTAGAGATAAAAAAGTTTATGCGAAAGAGCGCTCGGGAAACATTCTGCGAGGCGAAGACGGGAGCGTAAACCAATTATAAGACAACTTTTAATAATTTGTTAAAACCATTTAACTTTTGTTGTTCAAATAATGTTAATACGTCTTATAAAAAAGAAAATTTTCAATTTATATCATAATTAACGGATTGCGCCGAATTTACCTTTTTTGTAAAAACTAGAGAAACTACAGTACTTCCTAAACTGTAATATACACCATCTCTTTCTCAAGGTTTTACCTGTATACTATTCCAATTTCGTTAAATTTGGTCACCAACAACAAAGTTATAAACTTTTTAAAATATGCATTCTGAGAACACGCCAAATTATTGCACTTTTTTGTAAAAAAATTATAAAATTTCCGAAATTGCTTAAAGTAACAAAACGGAACATCTCAATTATAATAGTAAATGATTTATTGATAAGTTGTAAAAATTACACAAAAATTGTCCTCGCCGTTTCAGAATAAACTGGTTTGAAAGTGAACCGCCAATACTTATTGTTTTAATAGTAGTTGATAGGTGACCCCGACAAAACGAAAACGTGTGATATAAATCAAATAATGTCATTTTATAACTGATATAAACTAGATGATAGAAGTTCCCTCTTGAGATTTTATGCAGAAAAACGTAAAAACGTTAATGCAAGAAAAAAGAAGTTATATCTTTGGAAATACTCGACATATTTTCTATTTCTTTAAAATTTTCTTCTATTTAAACATTTAAACCACTTACGGCATTTAAGTTACCAACCTATGCATTTTATAAAAGAGCGATCCTGTATAGAAGGTGAAACCGAATGTTATAATATTACTAACCCAAATAAATCTCCGAGCTATAATTGTCAAAATAGAAGACCTAGTTATACATTGGCAGATATCCGTAAAATGATCATAACATTATTCACTTGAAGTTAAGTGTCAGAGATGATCAACCTTCTGGAGCGCACACGGGTATAGGAGTGATGCCAGGTACCTATTTATTTGAGATTATTACATAAATAGATAATCAAATACTATTTTAGTGGAATCCTTTGACAATAGGAAATTAAAATGTTCTATAAAGGGGTATTGTAGATAGAAGCGATTACTCTACCTGAAATAGTAAAAATCAATCGATGTTAAGTGAACTCTGCTACGCACGGTTGCCTTGAACCGTGATTTAAGGGCTGGATTGTACGCTTGTGTCATAATAAACTATTTCAAACTAGGAAACTTAGGTAGGGTAATTATTACATTTATTTGAAACAATAATAGATTATTAAACTACCTATTGGAAGCGATCCATATATTTTAATGATATGTAATTCATGATGAAACCCTTGCATTATGTTCTTCACGGTCCGCATTCAATATTTCGAACTTTCTGGTAAATTATTCTTCGCAATCGACTTTTTTTTAGGATTTTTCATTCATTTTTGTACTCTGTTACACTTATTAACCTCAAATAATGGAAGATTTCAAGGTTTATCTTGTTTTGGGACAGAAACAATATTATTCCTTTATAGTACTAGCATAATGACATAACACTTACAACTAAAGTATTCCCGCTGTAAAACTTCTATTTATGTGAAACTTTGCATACACATAAAGCTTGGAACCCAACCACGTGACATTCTCTATCGACTGCCTATGTCGGCTGCTCGATGGCCGTTGTTTTTACCCTCTATAGACCATATACTTAGATAAATCTAACTTGATGGTACATCTAGCACCAATAGTTCACAATTCTTCTCTAAATATATTCATTAGACCTTGAGTTCGAACAAGGCATGCCTTCATATGTTTATTTATAATTCATTTCCCTATTATAGGATGTCAGGGTAGCAGCATTATTGGGAAATTATTGTTTGCAGTATATTTCTACCAACAGTATCTGAACTGTAATCGAATTAGACCTCTTCCATCAGAAAATGACTTTAACTCCTTTAGTTCGTCATGGTTTGTAAAACAAGTTCATTTGTTAGACACTGTGAAGACAAAATACTCAGTGCCATTAATTTATTCCGTAGTTAATTCACCATTTTCTGTAAAATCTGGATGGATGTAGCTGTATGTAAATCAAAAAATTCAGGAAATTATGTTTATGGTTTTGGAATATGGAAAATGGACGAGATGCTAATCGATCAAAACGTTAACGTTTCAAGTAGCAGTAACTAACCCTTTCTTGTGTTTGTTAATATCTCTTCCGTGTTATAATCTTAGGCTACTAAAGGCCTGAATTCTGAGTGTAAACACAACCTTCGTAGCTCGATCTCCAATTAAGTAACTTTTTAGGGGAATAGGCATACAATGGTAAGACTGTAGGGTTAATCTGCGAATTTCGGTAGCTCTATTCCACACAATCATTCCCTACTCATCTTTTCGTTGAAGCCGTGATATTACTATGGATAAATCTTACAGGAAAAAAGTGTCTATTTGATTTTCTAAATTTTCGGTGATGTAGGAATATGTGATTCCAGTTGTCGCTGATAAAAATTCAAAACGTGGTATAATAACATTGGTATCGAAACTTTTAAGAGGGCCGCCCTTGATTTGACAGCCTCTAGAAATACAAAACCTTTTTTGTTTCTTACTACACTAAGGAACAATATACGCGAAAAGGTCTTTACTCGTGTTACATAAACGGTGTAAAGTCAAGCCTTACATGATGGAAACGCCAATTTGAATATAACGTGGTGCCCCAATTTTTAACATACGGGGCTAATGTTAGATGGATCTTTTAAATATTAAGGTTGAGTCATCATCCGTCTCCTTATGCCAAAGTCTCTATGATACCAACTTTGCAATAAGAATTTCTATACACCATTTAATTCAAGCTTAGAACTAGTATCAGCCTCAGATAAAAACTTTGGGTATCTTACCACCCTCCCAAATACCTTCAGCCTTAATAGCAGTTGGTTGCTTAATAAATTCAATGCGTGACACCTCATAGCACAAACCCGAAACCTAGTTATCAACATCAAAGCTACGACTCGGCTGTTTCACTGCCTCAGAACAATAATAGACATTATCTCCATCTCCTTAAACTAAAAGAGAAATAAAGTTCCGGAGTCGCTCCTAGTAAAAACGGACTACTGTTCACGCTAAATGCCACACGCCTTTAACGAAACACAATTTCATGACCTTCGCTATCTTTTCATAGAAAATTTGAGAAAGACTTAATCTGCTTCATTAACAGTTATTTGTGCAAGGCTTTTCCTATATCAGCTACAACGTCTACCCCGTTTTATCGACAGCTGAAGAGCATTCAAATGATTACTTCAATTGGATTTAGTCCTTTCTCCAGGAAATTGTAGGGACATGCATCTTTTCATATTTCAACACATCAAATACTGTCCCAATCTTTACTGTGGGACTATTTTCTTTAATGCAGATTTATGGAGGAAAAGTTACTATGGGATATATTCATACAATCCTTTGTAGCCACACGCTATTTTATGGAAAATTTGCTAAAATTTCTCAAAAGATCGTCATATCCTTATCTTTATTTGGTTTTATCCAAGGTACTTTATAGGTGGACGCGGAGAGTAATTCTTAAACTGCGATAGTGGTACACTGTACCATCCTTCTGGATCGACCCTGAAAATTTATTTGAAAGGTTTCTTAGTAGCTTATTCCATTTTATTTCTAACCGAACCGCTTATCGTAAGGCTTTCTAATTACAAGTTAATTGAATCCCTCTAGATGACTTATGGAAGTATTCTTCACAAAAAGGTTCAAAGTCGTCGAAACTGTACCTAACCGAATATTCTTCGTGTGCGTGTTCCCTATAAGAGTCCATATAATTTTTATCTCAATAACGATCAATGTACAGGATAATTTTACACTAGCTCCCACCTACAACTATCGAAAAATCCATATAAAATACCCGTTGAAGCCGATCACTGAGTATCTGAATCTAATCCTTGTATTGTATTTTCTTCATCCATAGGCCGTGAAATATAGATAGAACATAACTACAAGTCGTCAACTGGTCCAGGACCCCTAAAATAAGCGAGTAAGCCTCGTTCTACTAAATAAGATATCAATTAACAATTATATCTGCATCCATGTTACGAGACGGTAGATTTCAAGTTATATGATATTTCTGACCCGGGAACATTTACTGCTCATTCGATTTTAACACCAATCATGTCTTTCAAAATAATCTATAAAGTCTGAAAAAATACATGCGCCAGTTTGATTAGTAAGTGCGTGCTTTTTTCGAATCCATTCGAATTTCATTTCCTACTTCGACTACACATCGCTTCAGATCACTTCTTCGTACTAGAAAGATCTCGGCATATTAAAGTAAAATGGCGCTTATCATAGAGAACGTAACTTAATCGCCCATTACACGTTTTAGCTCGGTGTCCTACTTTTAAACAACGAAAGCGAACCCCTTTCTCTCCTCCCTTTCTCTCATAGTTCATCAGTTTTCGTGCCTTAAAACAAGTATCACTCATCTGGGATCCCGTACAAGACAGACAGCTGATAATTTATCAATTCGTCAAGCCTATAACGGTAAGATATCTAAATACTTCCCTTTATCCTTGACGTGCCCGTCTTTTGAGAGTCGAGTCAATTGATGGCAAGGGATCCAGCAAACCAAAATCATGTGTAGACAGTTATCCACGTTCTACTTTGTGCCGAAGAAAACACATCAACCTGTTAAGTTGGACCTCCAATCGTGAAAAATCAGAGGCCGAAGTAGCTTCTTCCATGTTGTTAAGTTTGAAGGATGCTGTCAAGCTAAATGCAAGTCGTGTGGTAAAAAAGATCCAATTAAAGGAAAGAGCATGACCGATCACCTGCCTGTAGTTATCCCTAGGGCTTAAAATGCTCCTATCTGAGTCTCTAGTCTATTATAAAGTAAAGATATTCGCAATTTTGATTAGACGCAGAATTCGCCAGGATAAGTTAAGAAGCCGTTTACATATACCACAATCCATAAATGTTCTCTGCCAAATCCACTATGCATACTATCTACAATTTTTTGGAAATTCACACTCATAGGCAGTTGTTTGTATCAAATTCCAGCAACTGCAGCTTGATTCGAATTTTCAATTTTAACGTATTCATCAATTGAATCGCACTTACCGATCTTCTTAAATTCAGCCCAAAGTGCGAACCAGTCATTATTGTTGCCGTCAGTCTTTGAAATCGATGGGCGCTAGATACCACGTGCACTAGATGCAGTACGCTGCTTAACCAAGGCCATTGCTTCAGACAGGATATTATGCTTGTATATCTTGTGACATACTAATCATAGTTTTGAATGCCGTCTACAAGGCCAATATCGACTTCTAACAAAGGTTCATTAATTTGTCCATATAAAATTTACAGCTAATCATATTTTGCATTTGCAAGTTTTCAAGATACTTCTACTTCCAAAGGATGTTCAAGTCCTCTTAAAAATTTAAAATTCTGAATTAATAAATTTGCCAGATTCATCGCGATTGCGTTAACAAGCAGCGAATTACCTTTCGCCTCCTTCCTTAACTTTAAGGTTACTAGCCATGACAAACCCCGTTTAAAACCACATAGTGATTTAACAATATTTTATTCCGTTTAGAACACGGTAAAGGTTTGCCCAAAATTAGAATATAACATGCCGATTTTTGTCAATGCTTTTTATGAACACTTGATATAGCGGTATACAAATAACTAACACGAATGAAGAACATCCTCAAGTTCCATCGTGATCGCCAAATGCTGCCACGCAAGAAGGATATTACTCGTTTTCTCTAGTTGACTAGTTCTTCGAAGTACCTCAATATACGTCTTTCATTTCATTCAACTTGATACAAAAATTCATATAAACTATTTACGATACTTATTTTGTACGGCTTAAAAGCATTATTAACTTGCATTGAATATCATTAAAAGAAAATATATTTCAAACATTGGATAATATAGAATTAAATTATATATTTATCTAATTATTATTTTCCATATTATAAAGGAACAAACGTTCTTAAGTCACAAATACATCAAAAATTACTATAGAATTCATTAGTTTTTTTTTATTAATTATTGTTAATAAAAAAATCTGTTGAATACAATTAACCCCAATAATACCGTAATAGAAAAAATTTGGAACAAGACAACATACAAATTAATTTTTCAAGCTTCCTTGTAGATTTATTAATATGAAGGTTTTCGGTGTTTCAAAATTCTCGCTTGCATCTTTTACGTATTACACATAAAATGATTTCCACCCTGTTGTACCCGCAATACAATTCATCATTGAACCGAATTTATAATAAGACTGGCACGCCGGGAATAATTGCTCTGCAGTACTCAATATGTAAAAGAAAATTTAAACTACCTAAATGTTGTACGGAACAGATATTTTTTTACATTTTTGCGTACAGGCTCTCCTCATGTTCTATCGGTATGTTCACGGACAGTGCTATGTGCTTTAACCGCAAAAAATATTTACTGGAGTTATCATAAGTATGTGTAGATTCTACTGATAATTTGCACCGCTTTTAATTAATCTTCCACTCAATCTTAAGCTTACATGGTTTCTCCCATTTATATGAAGAGCGTTTCAATATTGTAGAATACAATGTCTCTGATGATGTAAGGTATTTCCTTCAAAGGTATCCATAATTAATTTTCTAAAAAATTTAGGTATACTTTCTTATTGAGTTGATCTTTAGAAGTTTGTGGGCTGAGCAACAAATTATAAATGACGCTGATTTATAAAATGTTTTAAAGTGTTACTTCTTTCTCTTTTAGATGATCTCTCCATACAGAGATTGGCTATATGTAGTTTTGACTCTTTCTCTTGAAACGTCAGTCTCTTAGGTTACGTAATCACGATATGCTTCGTCGTCCAACACTACTTTTTCCTTGGATTTTGCGTTGCATAATTAGCTGCAACAACTGATATCTTTGTCCTGCCTTGGCATGGCACAGGTATTGAAGCTTTCGTCGTTTGATGGTAGTTACAACTTCCTCCTCTTTGTTCGTTCTTCTTAATGTCTCCAATTTATCGGGGCGGTATTTGTTTAAAGTTCTGTAGTCGGTACAGAGAAGCAAAGAAAACGTAGCGTCCGACTAATCGTATTTTAACTTTAAATAAATATTATGACATGAAAAGTCCTTCTACATATTCATAAAGGTATCCTAAGTTTTTGTAAATTTTGTTTAAATTTCTGCTGTTATTTGATTGTTGTCGTAGATATTAGATCCCAAAAAAATACATTTATTTTCCCGACCAGTGCTAGTACCATGAATATAAATTTTTACGTTCACTCTGTGTTTCTTTGACATAATTGTTTACACTAAGTATAAGAATTTTCTCCTCAATAATTCCTACTATCCTATTCAGGATGCTTAGTAAATTTTCCAGAATTTCTGGTATTAAAACCGCATAGTTGACTTATCTAACACTTTCCGTTAATTTTTATCCCAATTTCTTCTTCTTTCAAGGTCTTCTTCCCGATTTCCTCGCTGCCTCTCACGAGATTCGAGGGATTAAGAAGTATTTTAGTCCTGAGTTATATATGTGATTCTTTACACTTTCGAATAATTTTAAATCAAAAGGACGAAGGAAAGTAAAATTGCATGATTTTGACATTGCCAGTTCATTTGATTTATCAACGTATCCTTACCGGCAAATGTATTTAAATGTTATTTGCGAAGCGCTAGAGTAATGCTTTCAGCAACATGCAATTATAATTGATTAATTTTTATTACTACCATGAATTTACTTTGTTTATGTGGGATTTAAGGTACTTTAATTCCCCTGGGAAATAAATTAATATTTTAGTCCCTTGAGATTAAAGGTATCGCTTTAGTCATGGAAACAAGCAACCAAAGCTGACGTTTAGTCCCTAAAGCACAATAAGTAAATTAATCCCGCACAAACAAAGTAAATCCATGGTAAAAACAAAAATTAAGCAATTAAAATTACATATTACTGAAAGAGTTACTATAGCGCTGCGTAAATAAAATTTAAATAGCATTTGCCATAAAGCATACATTGATAAATCCAATGATCTGTCAATGTCAAAATTATGAAATTTTACTTCCTTTGACGTTTTTGATTTGAAATTATTCGAAAGTGTAATAACTAATGTATTTGCCTCAGAACTGATGTGCTTATTAAACCTTGGAGGGATTATTTTTCTCGCTATCGGTCGGGGAATTAACTTTCTCTCTCGGGGTTAAAAGAGAGCTTTCAGAACCTTGGTATATAATATATTGTTCATTGGTTAATTCTTGTTGTTGCTATGCCTTTGCTTTATTTAGGCGAGATTTCATTTACCCTAATTCCCTTCTGATTGAAGTTGAATTTTAACGCCTTTAAATTAAAGATTCGCTTTAGTCGTGGCAACAAATTCATCCGATCCTGCCATTCTTTCTTATTTTTTGATGACAACTTGTGCCACTGCTTCTTGTGTTATTCCTGGACCAGTCCCTTTTTATAAATTTTCGAAGCAATATATTCGTCTTTCGTCTTAGAATAATCCTTCTATATATTTTCCTGTGTTTTTAGTTTTACCTTTCTGTTGATGAAAGTATTTACCGGTTGTTCCAAAGGTAAAGTTAATTATTTTATATTTCTACAGTTGGTCACTTCTTTAACAAACGAGTCGTCTTTGATATCTATGCCTTCCATCTCTTTACATTTCTCTTCTAGACTTTAACTTATATCTTCTCTGGCTTTATTTTGACTTTGGCGTTAATTTGTTTATATCGTCCTTCGATTTTGGCTTTATATGTTCTTCGGAAGCACGTAAAGACGAAAGTTCATTCATTATCCATTCTTTTTGCTCCTTTGGTTTTTGTTTCCCTAGAACCCCTTTATCTGGGCTGAGTAGGATCCTTTAGCCACATTACTATGCTTATTAGTATATAATCTGCTTTGTTTTCAATTTCTCTTAGGTTTTACTGAATGTCACATTCTCATCGCTGCTTAATTATTTGATCTTTTAAAAAGTTGACATTAAAGAATTGTTTCTGGATAAACTTTGGACTCCTCTAAGTTTAATTCGAGGCTGAGCAACTACTGAGCTATGGTCAGACCCTATATCTGCTTCTGGCCATGCTTTAAATAATTAAATTGTGTTTTTGCTTTCAATTTATTATTAAATAATCTATATGATTTCGTACAATGTTGAATTTTCTATCCTTAGGTGCTTTCGAAGTATACAGTCGATATGTTGGTAGTTTATAAAATGTCTTCTTAAATATGAAATTATTTTCTTTGTAGCACTATAGTAGTCCGTCGCATTTTTCTGTTCTCCAACTCGTTTGCCGCATTTTTATTTCCCGTTCTTCGCATTCAAGTCATCCATGATAACTGTGATATCCTTAAATTTAATAATTTTTAAGATCTGAGTAGTCGCTTTATAAAACTCTTCTCTGTTTTTGTCGCTACTTTAAATAGTACGAGCATATATCTGGAATAGATTCGGGATTCCTTGGTTATTTAGAAAGTTGTAGAACCCTTCTATGTTTTCCTCGTTCATTTCAACGGTAGGAGCTATATAAGAATTATATTTGGTTATTTTGTAGTGGTAGAATTATAATTCTCTTTGATATGGGTATGAATTTGTTACCAAACTTTTAATGTTTTACCGACCATTACCATCACACGGTTTTCATGTTAGCTGTTATTCCTTCCTGAGTAGTGTATTGTACCGTTTGAAGTAAGCTACTCTCCTGCGATTAGCGATTTGATTTCTCTGAGTCCCAAAATATTTATTTTCAGTTGACACATCTACTAATTAGTGTTGTGCAATTCTTCAGATTCAAATAATGTTCTCATATACCATGTATTCTTAAGGACCGGTCTTGCATGAATTTCGCTGACTGATGACCGGAAGAGCCATGAAATATATTGATTTCCACCTCTGCCGGATGTTGATTTTCGCTTCCCATGACGAGTAACTTTTACTATTTGACTTCTTGGTATCACGATAACCTTTACAAGCGAAAGTAATGAGGTGGTTTCTTGTTGCCTTCTTCATTACAGTATTTTAAACGTCACATTTCGCTAAATTGAGTGTCGCCTAAAACTACCTACATTGAAACCGTTCTGAAGTCTTCTTCTTCGCCTTAATATGGGAATAACAATACTGTTACCCTTTGTTATGTGCTGCTTTTGGACCGAATCGAGCATTTTATTTCCCTAGTACCATCAATATCTGGGATCCAACCTCCCCACCGGTCATTCGTGGAGGTTCCAGCAACCCCATATAGGAAATTTCTATTTTATTCCGGATAAGATTTTTAACTTAGATTCTATAGTGATTTTAGTTTTATTTTAATAACACACCGTTTGAATACTACCTATATTGCTCTCCACACATGTCTAATTAATTATTTTTATTTCTAACTCCTAAGGAAAAGTCCTCGGATTTCTTGGTATCATCCCTCATGTAATGTCAATATTGAATTTCGATCACCGTAGTTTATTTGAATTCGATCTGCTCAACTATTCTGTCTCGCTAGACGTATCTTACCGGAGATGGTTGAAGATCTGATTATTGCTGCTTGCTAAGTATACTTTAGTTCTCAATTTTTAATTTACATAGTATTTCGTAATTTTAATTTATTACCAAAACTCATTAATTTAAGAGTTCATCGGTTTCAACCTTTAATTGAATTATTTACGTTTTTCGTGCATAATAAAAGAGGAATTAGAAATAGCTTGAGTGTGTAATCAAATTTGCTCTTAAAGGGTCAGAAACTCATAGAATACTTTCTCTCATTGCTTTTACCTGCATATACATATATATATATATATATATATATATATATATATATATATATATACAGGG
>JAHWXV010807590.1:0-13810 GCA_024586415.1 Phrixothrix hirtus
GTGGTTAAATTTGGTATATATGGTAGTGTTCTATATTCAAAATTTTGTTCAAGGTTAGATTTTCGGAAATTTATATATTGAAAATTGGTAGAATTTGAAAATATAATTTTATCAAGAAGATGGTTGGGGTAATTATTTTTCAAAACAAAATTTTTTAGAGATCTTAAATCATCCTGTACATAATCTACATGTGATATTTTCGTTATACGATTTTTTAGACCTTGAATAACATTAATTTTATATTGTTTAGCGTAAAATGACAAATAATTTAAAATTCTAGTAGAATTAGAAAGTTTACGAAACCATCTAAGTTTAAGGTTAGCATTTGTTTTAATTATAATAGTATCAAGAAAACTGATTTGAACGTTGACTTCTATTTTACAGGTAAATTGAATTTTATCGTGAAAAGTATTGAAACATTTCAAAGTAGCGTCAATAAATTCGTTTGGAAGCATGCAAATAAGAACGTCTACATATTGAAAAAAAAATCAAATTTAATTAGTTCACAAGTAAATAAGATACTTAATGTTTTGATTCATTTTGGGTCAACCGTTTAATGTTTAGGTTATAAACTACAAATGTGATACCTTTGCATTTTGGGTAGGACAATGCCTTTTCGACGTTTAGGGTATATATGTATTAGGTAAACGTCGTGGCGCTCTTTATTGGCAGTAGTTTGGTTTGGAGTACTCAGTATAGGAGTACCTTAATCTTTAGGATCTTGGCGTACTACGCTTCGATATATTTCGGTCCTATCAAAGCCTGTCGTTAGAACGTTCAACGCAACTTTTTTTCTTGGTTCATTTACGTTAAATATATTTCTTTTTCTTTTGATGCTTTAATTATTACTTATCTATTTAACTAACAATTATTTCTATTAATTCTACATTTGAGTCCAAGTTAGTATTGGGGTTTGAAAAAAAGCGATCCGAAAATAACCGTTACAAATCTAGATGACTGATGAACAGTGGTTACATTCTTAAAAGCACAGAAGCCGGAAGTGATCGAAAAACAGAAGAAATTAATGAACTAAAGAACGAACAATACGACAAAACTCTTCACACATAACCAATCACAAAACAGACAAACACCGGTTGTGACATGATCCAAAAATTTAATTTCTCAGTTGATGAAAACACCGACCTAGTCTCATTGGTAGAAGAATTAACGAACCGAGAAAGCGCTGTCGGTTCAAAATAGCGGAACTGTTAACAAATTTACCGAAATTGCCTTAAAGTCACACATTGTTATGGTATCGTACCTGTACCCACCACCTTGCCGTCCTGATAAGCGTTACAGAACCAGGTAAAAGATAATATTTTTGTAAAGTAATCGATCGATACATTATTATTGAAATTACCAATTGTTAAATCATAAGAATATATTACTCGCATTAAATATCAAGTCGGTGCAAAACGTTTTCGCATTTTTGCATAGTAATCTTTAGTATCAATAAGCAATGAAGTAACTATTCAATTGTTTTACAAGACATATTTCTAGCTGACAGATATTGCACATGGTGCAATCCCTACTATAGTTAGTTTAAGATTTTGTTCGTATACATCTTTCGCAAATTAAAAATGCCAAACACCAATATTAAGATTTTGACAAGTTTGCGTCATTATTGGAGATTAGGACAACGAGTTGCTGATATCACCCGTACATTGCGTGAAATGAAAGGTGAAGGCGTTATTTCGGATCGTACTGCACAAAAGTGGTATGGAAATGGGTAAACTGTTGAGGCAACTCCACCCACCAGTACACGATAATTACCACGAGAGCGTGATCCACCACGGTGGACCATAAGTCGTTACCTTCACCAGATAGAGAAAGTAAACTGGTTATGTAGAGGGGTACCCCGATTTGACCGAGGAACAAGTACAATAACGTATGGATGTTTACAATGAACTGCTTACTAACACTAGGATCACCGTTTCCTCCGAAGAATTGTAATTTGTGATGAAAATTGGATCTACCTCTGTAATCCTAATAAATAAAATCAGTGGTTAAACTGGGGTCAGTCCGCAGAATCTGTAGTGAAGCAAAAATATTTCGCAAAAAAGCTGATAATAACGTTTTGTACAATTACAAAGAAGTCATGCATTTGTCGCTGATACCTGAAATAAGGCGATAAACGCTGATCTGTACTGCAAGAAAGTGGAAGTACGTGAAATTTTTTATCAAAAATATTCCAACAAGCACATCAATCAAGACACAGTAAGCAAGATTGAGAAACACTTTCGGAAGCATAGATATGTATGTGATTTACTAAAATCTGGAAGAAACAAATTTGTAAATGATGAAACTAATTTAAATTTGTTACTAAGCGTTCAAGACAATCCCCGTACCTCATCTCGTACAATTAGACAGTAACATGGTAAATCACATGGGTCTGTTCAAAAAATTTTTAGAACTAATACATGAACTAAACGAAGATGACTCGGACAGGCATGTGCAGTTCTATGAACAAGTGTTGGCAATGTGTAACGCAAGTCAGTTGTTTTTACCCTACCTAGCATTTTCTGATAAGTGCACTTTCACCACGAATGGAACTGTGAATCAGCAAAACTGGCGATATTGGGCGGATGCAAATCCAAATCGGGTAATGAAAGCACATACCCAGTATCCTCAAAAAGTTAATTTCTGGGCTGGTATAATCGGAAACAGGACCTTAGTTTCCTATTTTTTCCAACGTAACTGAAGCGGAACCAATTATTTCTCGCTTTTGCAAGACGAATTAATTCTAGCACTGTATGTATTATGCCCTAACGAAGTGAATCCAAGTACTACATTATGGTTCCAACAAATGCCACTCCGACGCACTATATCCTAAATGTCAGAAATTATTTACATCAGATGTTCCCAAATCAGCGGGTAGGACGAAGAGGGTTAATTGAATGGCCTATCAGGTATCTAGACTTGACGCCCTTAGATTATTGCGTTTATTTTCAGAACGATAATTATAACAGTCGCCCATTCATATAACTGGAAACGCAAAACACTGCCGACTCCATAGAATTCTCTGATAACTCATTTCAACGCATTTTTTCAGAGAATCTGTTAACTTCACGTAAAATAGCATCAACGCCATAAGAACCACAGCAAGTTTTAGAAACATTGTTGTGGCCGTTTTCGAGAAAATCGCAAAGAATTTAAAAATCGCAAAAATAAAACGGCACTTTCAGTCATTAGATTTCACCTAAATTGTTGCCGTTTCGTGTGCAGAAGATAGGAAATCTAAAATATAAAATTTCACTTTATACAATGTTTACCTTATGAGATATGTTATTCACAATTAATATCCCAAGTATTTACAATTCTTTGATTTTCGAAAATTTATTAGGGAAACCGCTTGTTACTAAGTTTAAAAGAAATCGTTATAGCCAATTTCAAGAAAATCCCAAAAAACGAAAAATTCGGAATATATTTAAAAACAGCAGAAATAAAGTGGTAATTCCAGTTATTTGATTTTAACCAAATACTTAACTTTTCATAAAAACGGAGTTATGACGTCAAATATAAATTTACATTTAGCTAGGACTTTTGGTTTCATTATTCAAAGTTAACGGTAACAGTACTTTGGGTTACACCATTTAAGGAAAATTTTCTATAAAGCAGTCAAGACTATATGAAACGGTATCAAATAGCTAAGAAATATAATAAGTTTAAAAAATCGTTGGAGCCACTTTCGAGAAAATCGCGAAAAACGAAACATTCGGAAAATATCCAAAAATAACAGATATTAAGAGGTACTTTCGGTTATTCAATGTTAACCAAATTCTTAATTTTGCATAAACATATAGTTATGACGTCAAATATAAATTTTGATTTACTGTTTTTATTTTTACCACTATAGGGAATTTGTTTCAATATAAATAAGCAACAGGAAGTTATTTATTTTTATTGGCTAAGGTTCCGGGGATAAATTGACTCCTTCACCAAATAACTACAAATATTACAAATTATTTAAGATACAAAAATGGTGGAAATATACACAGCTGTTTTTGAAAAAAAAAGAAAAACTAGGAATTAGAACAGTTTTAACATTATTAAAGTTAAAATGACAAAATTGTTTTATAAAAATTAAATAGAAATACAATAACAATCACTTATGATTTGATTTTGAAAAAGAAAGTGACTGACATAGGAAGTGAACGCATCATTAATAAACCTAAAGATCTAAATTTACGCTTTAAATTTAATGAATTGTAAAAATTCATTATAAAAAACACTGACAAGGCTTGAGTCGGTTTTGTCATTTAAACAATTTCTAGAATTTTTAATAGCCAAAGTCTCACAAAAATGCGTTTTGCATAAAAATTTTCTTTGAATAAAATGTCAACCAAATCAAGATCACAACTATGTTTAGTATTAAAAACATGTTTCGCAAGGGCACGACCATATGGCTTCTTTGTAAAATCAGACTTATGCTGAATAAGACGTCCTTTAAATCGCTGTTTAATTTGTCCTATATAGTTATGCCCACACGCATTGATGTTATCCGATAGACTAATTGCTGCATAATAATTTAGGAGTTAAAACTTTAATATTACTTAAAAAAGTTTTTAAAGAAAGCATGCTAGTAAAACAAATTTTGTTAGGAAGGATTCGAAATAAAATTAATGTTTGTAGTTAAATTTGGAATATAAGGTAGTGAACTATATTGTAAATCTTGGTCATGGTTAGAATTTAGTGAAACAATATTAATGTTGGTTGAATTAAAAAAAATTATTTTATCAAAAAGGGGGTTAGGAAAATCATTGTCTAAAAGAACGTTTCTTAAAAATAATTAATCTTATTGTACGTAATCAGAATGTGAGATTTTTAAAATACGATTTTCCATACATTGTATTAAGTTAATTTTATATTGTTTGGGACAAAAAGAAAAATAATTTATAAATCCATTAGAATTAGATGACTTACGATACCATCACAATTTAAGACATGAGTCTGTTTTAATTTTAATAGTATCAAGAAAACTAATTTGATTATTATTCTCTATTTCGCAGGTAAACTTGATTTTACTATGAAATGAATTAAAAAATTATAATGTGTCATTTATTGATCTGTCAGCTAACATAAATAGCAAATCATCTACAAATCAGAACACAAAATCAAATTTGATCCTATAATTTAAAGTAACAAAATTAATAACGTGTGCCATAACATAACAAGTGATAAGAAAGATCCCATTGGCCTAGCAAAAATTTGTTGGTAGTATTTACCATTAAACGTAAAGTATATAGAGTTAAAATTCCAACTAAGCATTTCTAAAAAGATAGTTTTAGATAATTTAGTATTTGGTTCAATTAAATTCCAATTTTGATTAATATTTTATATGGAGTTAACCGTGAAGGTACTTCCGGTTACTGGATTTACGGAAAAATTTGTGAGAAATGTCTAAGAAATACAATAAGTTTAAAAAACGTTGTTGGAGCCGATTTAGAGAAAATCGCGAAAAACCAAAAAATGATAGGGGTAAAGTGGCACTTGCGGTTATCGAATTCTGGTCAAATTGTTACAGCCGTGTTCTCGAATGGAAACAAACTTGAATATAAGATTTTGTTTATCCAAGACTATTCGTTTTTGAAATACCGAGGCCACAGACACACACACGGGTGAACGTGCGCGTACGTACACACGCACGCACAGGCACCCGCACACACACTCACTAAGGCACACAGAATGCACACACACATGCCCAGACACACTCACACCCACGCACGCACTCACTCACGCAGTACACCCCGACCAATTTCCAAAAACATGATATTCGTACTCAGTGAACCCGAAAACATGTATTTCCACTAAAATTTCGACATCGAAAATTTGAGTGAAAGCAGTAGCTTCTTTTTACCTATATTTCATATAAGATAAGAGAAAGTAAAGACATCCGATGATGTAATGACGCGAAAACAACTGAACATCAAAAACGTGCCTGCACAACAAAACGTGTATTTTCAAAGAGCAAGATCAGCGTATACGGGGAAATTTCCGACAAGTTTATCGTTCAGTAAGTAATGAATTTATTCCATGCTTTACTTCCACATGATAATATATACACGGGGTGGCAAACCTGTATGGAAATGCTTAAATATTTCCTAAATGTCTGAAGAGAAAATATTCAGTTTTAGTCAGCTATATAACTGATTAATATCCACATTTTAACGTACTTACTATTTAAAATAAATGAAACTTTAAGATCACGGTCGCCATATTAAATTTTTTTATAGCACCATAATGTAACACTTATATTTTTGGAATGCACGGCTTCCACGATTTTCAGTCGCCATTACGTAATTCTTAAAATCCATAAAAATGACACATACGCGCACACGCACACACACACACGAACAAACACACACACACACACACACACACACTCACGTCTTCAATGAAAATTCGTACAAGTAGTGCAAGCGGATTATGTAAAATTGCTATAATGTGTAAGTAACTTTTCGTCGGTCACTTAGTTACTTGTATTACCGATCCACCCATTGTTAGTGACAATTTTGATTATTTATTTACAATCTAAATAATTGTTTAGCTTTAATGAAGTTATTCCATGGTTTTCTTCCACACAGTACTATATAAAAGACGAAAATGATTAAAAAGCAGTAGCTCTTCATGATTACAGCTCATAATTTAAATTAAATTTTAAATATTTTGTGTAGTCCATTGTTTACAGCTCTGCTTGGGTTTTTAGTTCAGGCAGTTTCTATTCAGTTATTGAGTTAAGTTAGAGCCGTTGACGGCGCTTTAGATTTTTGTTTTTTTACAAGGTTCTTTTTCTATTAATTAATTATTACTTTTTATTTTAGCAACACTTGTCTCCGTATTTAGAAGTCTGTACTTTCATATATCGGAAAATGCCTTATTTATTTGATAACAATGAAAGTAAATCGTCATAGAAATTTATTTGTAATAATAGAACATTCAAAAATAATCAGAAAACTGTTTAAAAATTTGAAATATTTTCAAATTCAATGGCAGTATCAAGAACGTAACGCTATTGGCCGTGTTATCACGAGCCAGTAGACAGAAACGCACCTGTTAGTTCTTTATAGGACTTTACGATAATTAAAGCGTTCCATACTGGTAGAAACGTTTTATCTCAGTTGTATCATAAAAACCATTAATGAAAGATATAGAAGGAATACTGGATTGGTGTGAAGTGGTTTAATTATCGTAAACACCTATTATGTATCACCACAGTATCCAACATATTCGACGTTATACAAATCAGATCCAGTGTATAGCTTTGTAAAACTGGCTTTAACGTTAGTAATCGTGCAGGAACTGTTTATTAAGCTATTTAGTAACGGAAAAAGGATATGTGAAGGCTATATTCAACAACTTGCTCAGAGTGAACATTTTTATGGTAGGAGAATTTCTTAAATTGATACGCGGTTCAACTTTGTAGAAATCAGAGGCACGAAGCCACCAGCGTAAATAAATGAATGATGATACTATTTTTAAAGTAATAGTATCATGACATGAATACCGTTGCTTATAAAAAAATTAGTTAAATTCTGCAAAATTGTTTTTAAAAGTCTAACTACTTATTTTAATTAATTAGGTATTATTTATTTTGTAGATCATAAAGACAGTTCTATGGTGATAATGCTATAGGATATGTACAAAGTAAACAGGACAATCATAGTTGTATTGCAAAAGCAAAGATATGCCCAGAACACCGAATTTACAATAAAGCATGTATGGTGTCATTAACAATAGACGAAATCATAGAAAATATTCAGTATTACGATTATGCAGCATTATCTAGTAATTTATTTCAAATTAATTGATAACGATAATGGTACATAAAAAAATTATTGCAATTCAGTAGGCTGTAAACATGTGTTAGCATTATTAATGTGGCTCCTACTTATGTTACTGTTGGATCTACAATCAAATTTATAACATGTACGATTTTGAACATGGTTTTATTTTTACAATGAGGTACGAAATACCACTTATACATTTTTTAAAATGTCATATGCTATTTGTGTTTTACAAAAAGAAACTTCACCAACGTGTTTTCGAGATTTTTAACATTTAAGACCGGCTACCCAACTACCGGCATAGAGCGATACTGGCTAATGACGTCACTTGACCGCGTGTCGTATTCCAAATTCGGAAATTCAAATTTTTGAGGCATACGAAAAGCAATAAATTGATAAAAACCACCAATATAGTTAGGGATTACTTCAACATGTTATATTTTTACAAAAAATGAAATATTTTATCTTATCAAAAACCCTTCCAAATGTAGTTGAGATACATTTCAAGCAAACATAAACAATAGATAATGATAATTGAAATAAAACAAGAACATTAAAATTTTCTTTGACGCTAGAATGTTCTCCATTTTCGTAAACGCTTCAACACATTATGTTGTCCGATTTTATTTAAAAGACGTCCTGGTTACACAATAATAATTAAATACTGCTAAAGACAGAAAATACATATTCTGGATATGATAAGCATCCCTTGTAGCTCAAGTTGTTAGAGCATCGGTCTAATAAACAGGCGAATCCAGGTTCAAATCTTAGCATCAGGCATTTTTTAATCTTTCTTTTATTTATTTATAGTAATATAGTCCAAAATTTGAGTTTTTGAATCTATTTAAAAATGTTTGACAATTATTTTTGTTGATCATTATAAATTTTTATATCTAAATTAGTAGAATTTTTATTATATATCTTTATCGTTTATCTGTGTGTATAAAAACATAAAAATGAAATTTGCAACTAAGAACTTCAAACATTTTGTAATTTATTTAAATTTAAATTCACACGCGTTTCGCTTTTGCAAGTTATATTATTCTCAAACTTTAATTAACCTTGTTTCTAAAGGTTTTAATTTAAATTTTCTTTCCTTAAGAACTAGCTACTAAATTATTATGACAGTATTATTCAAAACACGCCTGTACATAAAATGCAATACCATTCTTGTTGAGTTCATAATTACAGACTATTCCAATTAATGCTTTGAGTTATTAATCATAGACAGATTTCTTTAAAATACCCATTAAAATGCAAAGACAGACGGTGGAATATATTTAACCCGATAATTTCATCTACCTGAACTGCACTATATATTTTCTCTAGTTGCTATATATACCTTTTAAATATGCCCAGGACATGGCCTTTACCTCCTATAGCGATCGCGCAAATTATGTTGTCGACATACTTATGCAATAACCATACCCTGAGCATATTTAAGAGGTGTATTAGCTATATTAGATTCACAATAAAAACAGAAATTAATATTTCAGTTCCATTCCTAGATACTACAATGATTAGAAGCAAAGAGTGTGTTATAATTTTAGATTGATACCAAAAAACTGCTAATTTACACCGTTTTGTGAATTTTAATTCAAGCCATATATTCAATCACAAAATCAATTTAGTTTTAGCCTTAGAAAAACCTATCATAAAAATGTCCCACAACTTGCCTTTTCAAAAACCTTTAGATATAAACTTGAAACAATAGTTATCAACCAAACTTGCTAAATATATTAATATTTAGCCACACTAGTGTCAAGTAACATAATCCAAACAATAAAAATGACGTAACAAGAGCGCATAACAGTTACTAACTATAAAAATTTGTCTCAAATCATCAAACGGCAACTAAAGAATTTACAAGTAAAAGTGCAATAATTATTCAGCAACATGGAATACTCCACTAATATTTTGCACAAAGTCAATGTGGTATACTGTATATCTTGCCAAAAGTGTAACGCAATGTACATAGGTTAGACCATGCAAAAATTACAAAAATACAACAATGTTTGTAAAGGTAAGCCCAGTGCGTGTACTTTAATTGTTTATTTCAACAATGTTTTGGAAATGTGTTACATTCATGGCAGTAAAACTATGAATACTAAAGCTGATATAAAAACCTCAGCAATATATATATATATATATATATGAAACAGAACTCCCTAGTTTTAGTGTGCCCTCGAATCTGTACAAAGTGACATATACTATTCCAGTTTGTGGTGTTTGATTCATCAACTGCCCAAGTTTTGCTCCCGTAAATGCGAGGATTTAGTTTCTGCAATTGGTAGGCCTGCTTGATCTTGAGAATAATGGCGCCAGTGCTCAGTTCAGTTCAGACGTTTAGTGCAGTGCAATGGCTACTTTACAACAGAAGGTGCAGTGTGTTATTTGGCTTATGCAAACTGAGTCTGTTATAACAGTGCAACATACTTTTAGACGTCAGTATTGTAGTGAACCACCTACAGCAAAAACTATCCGTAATTAGCTAAAGTCTTTCAAGGAAACCGGTAGCGTTTTAAAAGTGAAATCGCCAGGTAGGGCAAGAACCTCTGAAGCTACTATTGAACAGATCCGTGTTTCGCGTATTCGGAGCCCAAAGAAGTCATTGGCCACCACGAATCCCGGACTTATTCCCACTTAATTTTTTTGGGGCTACATAAAAAATTTTGTGTACAGTGAAAAGATTCGCGATATCAACCGTTTACGGGAAAGAATCGTCGCGGCGGTTGAGACGGTTACACCTGCTATGTTGGTGAATACGTGGCGAGAAGTGAAATATCGTCTTGGCGTGTGTAGGACAACAAATGGATCCCACGTTGAAGTTTACTAACATTTAAAAAAACTTGAAGATAGTCTCTTTCATTGTATGTACTCGCTTATGTAGTTTTCAATTAATTTCGCTATTAAATTTATACATAAAACTAGGGAGTTCTTTTTCAAACAACCTGTATATTATTTATGTCCAGAAGGGTAGCGATGCTCTTAAGGGGGGAGTTTTAGTTGTAGTTACAGTTAAAAATTAATTAACTAAATTATTATTGAAACGTCTATATTACAGCTAAAAATTTGGGTTGCAAAAATCCATAAAAATAATGTACCATTACGACTTATTATCTCGTGTATCGGGTCTCCAACTTGCCAAGTTTATGGCTAATATTCTACATAAATCGTTAGCGGATCGCATCCAATGTAATTTAGGGATACTTTTGAATTTGCAAACAAAATTAAAAACCTGGTCATTCCGATGGTACGCTTAATTATCTGATTAGACCTCGCTTCGCTCTTTATAAATATTCCGTTGGATCTAATATTAGAGAAAATTTAAAGGTTCCGGAATCTTATTCAACCACACCCAATATTCAATATACATGATTTTAAGAACTCTGAGGATAACAAAAGTTGGCGGCAAGCAAATCGGCAGTTCTTTTCAGCGGAAGCCAGTCGTCGGTTCAATCGGCAAATACAATACTTATTTTACTTCCTTTATACATGTAGTTTATTTTTGTTTCGACGCCAATCACCTCTACCAAGTCAGAGATGTGCTAGCAGGCGGAGATAACTGCAAACAGTGGTGACACTAAGTCTGAAAATTAAGTGATCCTATTTAACTTTGAAATAAAAAAATCCCAGATTAGCTAACAATGTATTTAAAACTCTAAATAGTTTTGGGTAAAGCCGATAAGTTATAAGGTCAAACTTTCCAAAATTTACAATATTACCAAATTACGAATTAAATAAATTTATATGATCAATAATTAGTTCGATAAGCCGTATACTGTCAAAAATTTTTAATTAGTTAATTCCTTTGTAAAATTCACGCGTTCTACGTAAATTCATTTACTTTACAACAAAATTGGGTTTAAAGTTGAAATAAATCAAACTGGCTGGTATTCCAGGTGCCTTCCACGTTCTATCGTTCCGGTATTAAAGTTACAGGGTAGTGGTTTTAGTCCTCTTTGGGTACCAGGAATCCACCAGATGAAATATGGACCGCTTCTAACGTTACATCAGCCTCAGAATCAAATACTCATACACAGGCGTCTAAATAATAACCCTAAAAGTGACATGAACTTGAAGTTTTTGTAATGAAATAAGAATGTACTTACGAATAAGGATTGGGTCCTTAAATAAAACATTTTTAACTTATAACCTTTTTTTGGTTATTATTATAGGCCCCACATCCGTAATTAAGTAATTTATATTAATTAACGAAGAATCTATCAAATGTTAACGGATGCTTGAAGGTTCTTTGCTTCCAACCTTCTTCTTCGCGCCTTTAGACACAAGCTCGCTTATCTTTGATCAAAATGCGGGTAAAGATAACACTTTCTTTTAAAATGGGACTCATGCTATTCTGCTAAATATTTACAAAAATTTCAAATTTCAATCTATCAAATGTTAACAGATGCGTGAAAGCTCTTTGTTTCCAACCTTCTTCTTCGCGCCTTTAGACACAACAACCTCGCTTATCTTTGATCAAAATGCGGGTAAAGATAACACTTTCTTTTAAAATGGGACTCATGCTATTCTGCTAAATATTTACAAAAATTTCAAAGCAAGTCTCTAAGGAAAATAGTTTAAATTATGGTAGCTTGGAATCTAACTAGTAATAGCGCTTATGACTACTTCATATTAATTTATATTTGCAAATTTGAAACAGTGCAGGAATTTTACTATTTTTAAATATTTAAGCAAATTGGTTGTCTATTTAATGCATTGAAAATGAACAAATAAATCAACTTTAAGACGATTTAATTGTTACACTGTTATTTTTCCTTCAATTGAAGGTACTCCAACGAGTTCGAGTTTGAGCCCAATCCTCGCTACGATTGTCATGGACCAACTCTTTGACGAGGTTAAACCAAAAATTCCTCATGGTTGTTTCTTCATCTATAAATATGTTGATGATCTATTACTTTGCATCAACAAGGTTAGGGTAAATATCATACTAGACATTTTTAATAGTCAACGTGAAACATTACAGTTTACTCTTGAATTAGAAGACAATAGAAGCCTAGCATTTCTTGGCACAAAAATTGTTATTGATGAGTTTAATAATGAAGTCTTGGATTGGTACCAAAAACCAACCTGGTCGGGTCGATACCTTAAGTTTCATTCAAACTTGGTACGATTTTAGGTTTAAAACATCGTACTGAAAAATTTTCCACCATACTCTGGCTCAAACAAATTAAAAAAAACTCGAAACAGTTTCGTCAAACAATGGGTTTCCTAAAACACTAATCAGGAAGTTAATATACTTGACCCCTGTCACCGTAGGAAATGATAACAGCAGGTTTATTTATGGCAAAATCCTTTTCATTCAGATTATCTCTCATAAAATAATCAAAGTTATGTTACCTCAAATGTTAAATCCACAAAAAGCCCTTTTTCCAACATAAAAGATCCGACCCCTAAATCTTATATATCAGGTCATTTATAAAGTTGATTGCATGCAAAGTAACAGAGTTTAAATAGGTCAAACATCTCAATGACTCAAAAGAATGGCCCAGCATTTAAGAGAAATAAAACAACAAGGAAAACCCAACTTTATCTAAATATTTCTTCAACATAGGCCATTATTTTAACTTTCGCAATGTCACTGTTCTTGACCAAGACAATGAAAAATGTTACCTGAATTTCTTTGAAAAGTTCTATATTAAAATGTAAAGGACTTATATAAACAATTCCTCGCCGTATTAGGGCAGTGTTATAGCGACAAGGAGATTGCACTCAGTGAGATGTACATATATATGTATACCTCTGAGCCAATTAATATTCAACAATAGCAAAAGGAATTTAATTTTTTGAGCTTTTGTATTGTTTAGTTTCAAGTTATAATGTTTTAATTTAATGTCCTACCATAAGATATACTAAGTGGTAATATATAATTTTGTTAATATTATGTTGAACGCTATCAATAAATTTTCAAATGCTCCAATTCATATGCGATTGGGCTCATATATATATATATATATATATATATATATATATATATATATATATATATATATATATATATA
>JAHWXV010807733.1:0-23994 GCA_024586415.1 Phrixothrix hirtus
AACGAACGTACTTCAAGACACGTATTGCTGTAATCACTCACTAATAATATCAACCACACGCATGAATCGAAGTAAAATCTAATCAGTTCATCTGTCAAACCGGTACTGATGTAGTAAAGATTGTTTTATAAAAACATTATTGCCCTACTTGATATTTACAATTATTAATAATTTGATATTATTGCTGACACTCTTGAATAAAAATGCTGGAAAACCGTACAAGTTAGAACAAAATTGAAAGGGAACATTTTTATTCAGAATTGATTAAGGTTTCTAACGTAATGTGCAAAAATATGTAAAAACCAGTGGCGTAGAAATACTGAAGTTTTTACATTCAGCCTACTCCCGTATCTCCGCCATTGGCATATTAATATTTATGTTGATTTCGAAATTTTGTTACAATTTATTAGATAAACATATTTCCCACATTTGATAAATTTCTCGTTTTTACTTTGAGTTATACAAAAAATTTGAATTTTATGAAATCATTTCAACGCCCTCTAGCACGAAAACGGTACGTTCTACGTCCATGGTTTATTAAATCTTTTTGGGTTTAAATCACTCAAAGTATCATTTCCTAAAGCTATGACATGGACTTAAAAATCACCCAGTATAGAATATAAAATGATTGGCAAAATTATAAAATTTGTGAATGAATATTATAAAATTTTGACCCTATTATAAATAAAATTGAAAAGTTAAGAGTTAGAGCCTTGTTTTTTGTGGAATACAAAAATGTTACACCGACCTAGGGATAAAATCGGGCAAGCATACGCCGAGAAGAATAGAATAATGGCCAGAAACTATTTTTTTGTATTCTATACATGTCGTAGATTTATTTATTGTTTTACTGACATTTTTGTATGAAATTTACTTCACAGTGCTTTTAGTTTAGTTAAATATAGATTTTCTCAATTTGAATGCTATTATAAAACAAATCAAACTATGTATACTTAAAATCTATTTATTCTTTTCTTCTCGCAAAAATAAATCGCTCCATTTCCTGCTTATATAGTTGATCAAGAACAACGCACGCCAAAATGCAATATACCGGCGTAAACAGTTAGGCCTGCAAATCATTTTCTCGGAGTAAACACCAATTTAAAGTGTAACATTAATGCAACACTTTCATTTTACCAACTTTAGCTGGGTGTACATTATTGATACACCGAAAATAAACAGCGTTCGAGCCGTCTTAAAAAGTTAAATTCTCGTGATGAACGTACTGTTCTGGCGGAAGTGCACAAAAATCCACAAACAAATGCACAAAAAATTGCGAAACAAGTCTCATATAGATTTGGAGTCGTAGTGTGTCCCGAAACAATTCGAAAAGTATTACGAAAAGCTCAGTTCCATGCAAGAGTTACGAGGAAAAAACCGTTTATTAGTAAAACAAACAAAGTAAAACGCTTAAATTTTGCTAAAGACTATGTAACTAAATCAATGGAATTTTGGTAAACGGTTTTATTCTTGGACGAGGGTAAATTTAATGTTTTTGGATGTGATGGTCGTCAATTCGTGTGGCGCAAACGTAACACGAAATTTGAAAAACAAAATTTGTTGCCCAATGTAAAACACGTTTTGGGAATGCATGATATATAATGGGGTGGGTGAATTACATTTTATTGAGAATATTCTTGATGCTAAAGGATACCTGAAGATATTGCAAGATGCATTGTATAAAAGTTTAAAAAAATTACACATGAAAAATAATAATGTATTTTAACAAGATAACGATCCGAAGCATTATACTCGAATCGTTAAAGAATGGACAGTCTATAAAGTTCAAAAATGCTTATCACACCCACCCCAGAGCCCAGACCTGAACCCAATTGAAAATCTTTGGCATATCTTGGATCTACACACAAATATCCAGTTTCCAACAAAACTGACTTAAAAAAAGTACCTATAAGAGCCATGGGACAATATAACGCCTAACGTCACACAAAAAGTGGTGTATTCAATGCCACGAAGATTAAAAGCAGTGATAGATAATCGAGGAATGTACACAAAATATTAATTTATAATTTTTATATAATAACTTTCAATCTATTTTGGTTTAATATAACATTAGTACATACTGAGCGAATACTTTTTGACTTTGTTTTTTAGATTTAATTAAATAAAACTTCTGTTTTTGTACCAAAGCCTTATAATTTTATTGAATACATTTCAGTATTATGTATACAATTAAAATACATGCTAAACACCTTTAGGTTATTTTCGGTTAGCTCAGTTTGTACAAAATGTTAGCTGAGCGAATACTTTATGGTGCCGCTGTACATTACTAACATATTTAAAACAAATATTATCCCATTGAGATCCCAAGTTTAAAGTTTGCACAGAGGAAGTGACTGAAGATGTTTTGAAACATTTTTTTAAAAAATTGATTATATTATTTTTGAGAAATTTAAATTTGAAGAATTATACAGTAATATTAAAATTCAGGTGAGGAAGTGACTGAAGATGCTTTGGAACATTTTTTTTAAAAATTGATTATATTATTTTTGAGAAATTTAAATTTGAAAAATTATACAGTAATCTTAAAATTCAGGTGACTTTTATATGCCATGTTACATATCGCTAAAAAGTTCATAACAAAAGCTCCAAAATGGTTCTTATTTCAGCTTTATATCTCAATTAGCTTTAGAGATATAGCCGTTTTTGTGGTCGAAGGAGAGAGCGAAAATGTCGATGTTTACGAAATTCAAAAATTTATCGCAGGGCAATTATGAAAGCTATGGATTTGAAATTTTAGAATTTAACTATTTTTGTGGGTACTATATAGTGTATAATCCAAATTTAAACAAAATCTAAAAGGGTCAGGAAAAAAATCTTAAAATTGTGATTACTTGTTATGGAATTACCCTTCCACATTCATCTAATTTTGCACCAAGAGACTTCCTTTATTTATCAAGATAAAAATTAAGTTTAATTTGGTTCATTTTGAAAGCATTGCATTATTGATGATGTAAAGAAGAAAACGGTAGAACTTCTTAAGGCGCTGATGAAGCTATATAACACAGTTTTCTCCAATGACATTTAGATGCGGAAGTAATGTAAACAAACAGTTGTATACCAATCTTCATTAACAATTAATCGATCTTCAAGAGGAATGGTCGCGACATGTCTAGATTTAGCCACAAAACTAGCGATCATTTTCTTGAAGACGCTGGGAAACGAGTCGCGTTGGTTGGCTTCATTTCATGTTGAAACATTCACACCACTGATTGAACTTTGCTTTTGGGTTCGTAGTTGTAGATCCAAGATTAGTCACCACTTATGATGTCATATACGTGATTTGAAGCTCCTCTCTTAAATCGTCGCAAAGTTCTACGGCACCAATCGACACGAGCTGCTTTTTGTTCGTTAGTGAGAAGATGTGACATCCAACGGGAAATCAGGTTTTTGTGATACCCAACTCTGGGTGCATAATCTTTTGTACTGCAGTCCCCATATTGAGATATGTGACATATCTATCAACCTGGATTAGCTGACGCACGGTATCAATGTTTTATGGAATGACTGCTGTTTTCAACGAACCTCCGCCATATTGCTTATCTAGACTAGTACGTCCGCGCTAAAACTCTGCGAAACACTACTGGTCAGGATGGCGTTTCATCTCTGAAAACAGAAATCAGTTGAACGACAACATTTTTGAGATAATTTCCTTTTAAAGTTGTAGAAAATTATGACACGATGCCCCCCTTTGGTCAAATCTCACATCATAAAAGGCAAGCTAGGTGCTTTGTTGTGGTGATCAAAACGGGGTCGCAACTGTAATCTTTTATAATTTTTTACATGTACAAATGTAATAAATATTGAAATAAAAAAAATTTTACCTTAGAAATCGAACTACGGTTACAGGGAAAATGTGATCCCAAGTTGACGTATTAACTACTGGTAAGACACATTGGGTATTATTAATATTTTTAATCTCGGATATTTATTTCAATCATTTATAGTTTCTCCGAAAAATATGGTATAAGTTCATATCTACTTGCAAGGATGCAAGAAAGATCAAAAATACATAAATTTTATCTTGGATGAATGGAGACACTTTGACATTTGTGACATACACCTACAATCGCTAGTGCCATTAAACCAAAAATTTAAAATTGTTCCCTATGATCTAGTAATCGTGTGAAAGGCTATACAATGATTACATTTGGTCACAAACTGAAGGGTGGTACAGTTGAATCATTCGGAATTTGTTCTTAATAAGTAAATTTTTAACTTCTTATTTTTATTTAGAAAATCTTAATAAAAGAACAAATCAAGTACGAAAAGAAATTTGAACTAATGTTTATTTTTGAATAATAATCAAAGGCATACAAATTTTGCTCGAGCATATCGTCTCAATTTTTCTCCTAAGTAACTATTGATGTCACTTACTACTTAACGAAATTTCAGCAACATAGCTACAGTTAGTATCGAGTAAAAAATAAAATACTTCTTTCAAAAAAAATTTTTAAAAAACAGCTCCACAGATTTTTATTAAAACATATTTCTTATAGAGACCTGGGCGGTTTATTTACGAAAGCATTGATATGTCTATATTTTCATAGCAGTGTAGTACTATCTTGACATTTGTTATATAGTTTATCTAACATAACTATCTTTTCAAATCGATTGATTTGCTAGAACACTTGACAAAATTAACATACTGCTAAACATTGCTTTATCTGTCTAAACGACGTACAAAACGAAAAGAATTATTTAGATATTATATATAATTAAAAATGATGAAGGAAAATTCTATAAAATGGCGCCAATTACAAAAATTCAAGCATTTCTATGTATAAACCGAAAAGTGTTGGAATTTTTGTAATTTCCATCGTTCTATAAAAGTTTTCTTCATTTTTAATTTTATATAATATTGATTATGTAACCAAATAAGTTTCGTGCAGTTTTTGTAATACGTATTGCCATGATAGTATTCGTTATTTGCTTTAGTATTAATCCGTCTACCATGATACGTACAAATTTGCGACAATTTTAAAATATGTTAAAATGGCCACAAATAAAAGTTTAATTCGAGGTTGTTTACTGTATGAGTACAAACTCAACACCAAAGCAGCCAAGTCAACGCGAAAAATAAGTATCACATTCGGAGAAGATGCTGTAAGCACGCTAGGGAGAGCGAAAATCAATAACAATGAGAATATTAAAGACGTGGAGGAAAATTCCATTACAACGTGTTTGAAGCTTACACAAACATTCAATGGGAGCTATGAAACCATTCGGTTATACCTTCACTTGCTAGAAAAGGCGTGGAAATTAAGCAAATTGGTCCCACATGAATAGTTAAATAAGAAATAAAGCCGCCTTACCACTTCTTTTTCAGAAAATCTTCCGCGTATTGAAAATTAGCTTTCTTTGATCGGTTGCTAACTTGCGATGAGAATTAGGTACTCTAATTCTAAGTGATCGTATCATTGGTTGTCATCGACTCATTGAATACCACAGGATTTTATTGTGTATTTGGAATTGTCCATTATGAGCTTTTCAATATGGGTTAAATCATATCTAATTGTCTATTTTGAACAGATTCTCAGCAATTACAAACACCCTTATACAAAAGCAGTCTTCTTTGATCAATCTAAAGCAAGTAATATTGTTACAGGGCAACGCCTAGTCTCATGCCACAAGAACAACCCATAAAAATATTTCTGAACATGGCTGTGAAACGTTACCACACTCCTTAGTCTCCTGACATATTTCTAGTGATTACCACCAAATGTAGGAGATTTAATACTCGGGATGATGTAATAAATGCAGTCCGTCCATTTTTTGATTCAAAATGCGAAGATTTCTAAATGCCGGCATACAAAAATTGGCCGCACGAAGGCGAAAGATCATCGAGTGTGTTGGTAATTACTTTGATGAATAATCGTATATTTCGGGTTTATAGTAAATTTTTATATTTCAGTCAAAAGCCGCACGAACTTATTTGGTTATTTGATAAATAATAATTATTTAGGCACATAACACAATTTTTGACTTTATGTTAAGTTTTCTAAGCATGCCCCACCAAATCAAACGATATCTAGATTACCTACACAGAAAATATAATGGCAACACGCCAGATTCATGTTGAAAAATATTATAAAAAAATGTATAATTTTTTTCGTGACATCGCTATGAAAATATTGACATATCAAATTATTTATAAATATATCGTCCATGTATTTTTAATATACAGGGTGTCACAAAAAATGACATCCCGCAAACTATGGATACATTTATGACCCGTACAACAAAATTTGCTTACAATTTTTTTCTCAAAGACGTTTAGTTCTCGAACTATTAACAATTACAGTATTAAGTTCAACCTTGGCGTGTGCGCCATATCGGATAGTAATAGAGTTGCCCTTGATGTGCATTACTCATAGGTATATCTTGAATTAGGAACCTGCATTTATTTCTAAAAATATTTCTTCTTGAAGATAACATTATTTTATGTTGCTTTACCTTTACATACAGTATTTCTCAATCTCCGATACACAAATCTACCAGCTAAGCAAAAAATTTAAAAATCATTTTTGCAAATCAAAATAAATCAATAAGCGATGTATTTCCAGTTGTTCTTTTTGTTCACAATAGTAATTTTTAGGGAATAATATTCTTACTGGTTGACGTAAAAAGAATCGATTATTATGTATTGGAATATCTCAATTGAACAGGTTACAAATTTTAAAACAAAATTCATTGTATTATATCATATCTGACATTTAAGGTAAAACAATTTAGAATCCTGTGTTTTTAACAAATAGTTTTGGTAGTAAGCAATCAATATGTTTAAAAATTAAATCTTAAAGTGTAACGACAGACTTAAAATTGTTTTATTATTTCAAAGAAAGTAAACAAGGCCAAAGAAGGTTTGGAGGTCACATTACTACAAATACGTTTTAAGCAAACATTGCTTGTTTTTATATGAATATCAAATTACTGGAGTACGTTCTTACAATCGTTCCATTTATAATTCCGTTTAGTTGATAGACAGGATTGTATTTAGAGCAAATTATATCATTTAAAATTTCAAAATTTAAAAATCGTATTTTAAAAAAAAATATAAGAAAATTATGCTCTGCAGGTCATAAGGTACCTATGGTATGCGCCTTGCAGTCATAAGGTACTTGCGGTATACGCAGTGTCACTTATTTTTGGAACACCCACTATATTGTTTAAAACAAATCCGTTACCGTTCTTTGATAAACATTGTTTTTGCAAAAATATTTTTATTTTTTACTCGATACAAACTGTAGCTAAGTTCCTGAAATGAATAGCCGTTCTTAGGGAAATTGAAACGATAAGCGCGGGGGTAATTTTTGCTTGCTTATAGTTTGTAGGGGATTTTGAAAATAACACGTCCCTAATAAATTTTCCAACAGCTTATTCCATAAACGGAATTTCTCAAGTATGACACGTAATTTGATCTATAAAATGGCGTATATAATTTTAAATACGACTCGTAGTTAAAAATGTAGTATGCATGGTCCTTATAGTTGTTGAAAATTGTCAATATTTCTTAGATTGAATTCAAATTACCCACTGACTTGTGCTTACGTGTTTAATCACTGCTTTAAAATTGCCTCCCCTATGTATTTTCTGAATTACAATTTCAATAAATTATAAAAACAACTAAATAGATCATAAAATAATAGTTAGGCATGCTTTCATATACTCCCTTAATATTTAAATTTATCTGAATTAAATAAAATAAATTCTACTATCAAATAAAAATAAGAAAGGTTTTATCTGAACTGAACAGATCTAATTTGCTTTACCTGACACAACATGATGCAAATTCAATCTATTTGCCTTACTTGAAGACAAAGCTAATAATACGATTAAACATAGGGTGGATATGTTCTGAAGCGTAGTTGCTGTATGCCTACAGTGAAATTAACATGGAACTTATCTTTCGGCTGCAACATTTAATAAATCGTGAGGAATCTATTAACTAAGCTTCATACATAGATGACCAAGAAATGTTGAAGCGACCATCAAAGACGTATTGAAAAATCAATATATTAGAGGTTTGAAATGAAATAAATTCTGAAAGGATAAATAAATTTAGTTAAATAATTTGAAAATAGCATAAAGGTCAAAATATGGATCAACAAAACAACTACGATGGAATTTCTATTTTACAACTAGGAGTTTACAAAATTTTTTAATTAACAGACATTACTGTATTATTTTTATCCAATTGTACTATATAAAATGCATATGGAAAATATTTGAAAATTTTGCTTAAATTGAATTCTTGCCGTTAAACGTGTAATTAGAACTTGTGCACTGAAATAATTCTACTTAAAAAATATTATATTAGGTCTACGAAAAGTCTTGCACCAAACGCTACAGCGGCTAAACATATTTGCTTTTAGGGGCGTAAATGTCATGTGTTAACCTACCTTTTGAAGTCATTTTAGAATTTTTAGTAGCAGCACTTTCCGACTGGTGGCATCACATGCGATTTTTTGTAATGACAACGTAGGTCGTGGATAGGATATTATTTTCAGAAACGAGGAGTTTTAAGATAAATTTTAAAGACAAATCAGAATAAAAATATTAAATTAATAATTTTTATTTTAAAACGCATTGGATGATGTGTAGAAGATGTTCAAATTGTTCATCATTCACTTCTTGGCAATAACGAATACGATCGATGAAATTATTGACTGTTTCGTAACCATTCTGCAGGAATTAGTTCTATTTCATTTTGTATGCTTGTTCCTAGATATTGTATCTCCGATTTTGCTTTAAAATTTACCGTCAAACAACTCATTTGTGTAAGACTATCGAATTCACAAAAAAAATTGTTATTCAATGATACTCGACACGACCCACCTCGTAAAATGCAGCTACCAAAATTTCTAAAATGACGTCAAAATGTAGGTTAACATATGATATTTGTTCTGCTAAAGTGTCAAATATTAAAGCAAATGGATTTGGTGCAAGATTTCTGACATATGTGTACTTCCTCTTTGCATAAATTCATTTTTATTGAACATCATTTAGCATTGCATTAACACATTACTGCAATATGCCAATTAATCACGGCAGGGATCAAATCGTTCATTATTACAGATCGAGTATTTATTCTTCGGGAAAAATTATTTCCAAAGCCTTCAAAAGATTTGTCTACACCTCATTTCAATTCATTATCTGAAGGAACCCTTCTTTCCGTAAGGTTTATTTTAATGTTTAAACTAAAAAATTTGTAGGGTGCAGATTTTGTTTGGTACAGTGAATGTGACAGCTTAGTGAATCTCAATCCGCATTCTTGAGTGCTTTGAGATGAGCACCTTATGTAACTTACAGTTGTGCAAAACAAATATTTTCATTTCAAGAATTTGATCGATTTTCTTGTAAAATTTTCTTGAAATTTCCCATTGACTTCGGCGTTAATTGTAATTTCTTTTTGCACGTACTTAACCAGCAATACACCTCCACTCCCAAGAAATCGTTTTCATCAATTTAAGTTTTGATCTCTTTTGAAGGGGAAAATACTTGTTTAGTGGGAGGAGCCCAGTGATAGATTCACGTCCCATTATTTGTTAGGATTCGCGAAAGAAAGTTCTGATACCTTCTAGAGCGGTTAAATTTTTTAGAAATTTATTTTTAACAAGTTTCTTATTTAGCGTAAGTAGTTTGGGAATCTAACACGCACACCTCTTTTTCATGCCTAAATCATTGTGGAAAATTTTTAAATGCTAATACATTTAACTTCTTTAGGTAAATAAAATATGCTTTCATTCGCTTAACCTTCAACTTTATTTACAGTGTTAGACTTTACTTCAACAGGTTGTCCAGTGATTTTATCATTCTTATCAATCTCTTCTCGGTCAAACTTATTTAGTCCAAAATTCACCTTGGAAATATGTTGCCCCTTCGTTCTATAGCCGAGTCATTCGTTGATAGATATCTTTCGGTTCATTATCCTCATGTGAGAAATTTTATGACGCTGTGATACTTATATTTGAACTCATTTTGGACACCAAAAACGTATATAAAAATTTTATATTTTACAACACTTTTATCAAATTTAGTATAGGCACATACAAATGTTACAGCAGCTTGACAGTAAAATGTTGTTATTCAAACTTATTTTCGTGGCTAGGTAGATTACGTAAAAATTCGGCCTCGTACATCGACCAAAATTTACGTTACCTAAAAGAATGTAAATCTCTTTATATACAATATACTATTTATAGAAATAAAAACAAATTCAATCAAGCTGACAAACGGTATTAGTCATGTACTTGACGCAATTTGATCATTCATAACATAGTAGGGCTTGTGGTTAAAAATAGGATGTATGTATCAAAATTTGTGTAAAAATTATATTAAAATTGTTCACAAATTTGTGTTGATTTAGGAATCATGCACATCTGCGTTATATATTGTATTTATTTCATGGCTACCTTGTATATGCATGCCTGTACCACACAATAGTACACGAAACTGTTTCTATCTATTATAGGATATTGGTTGTTTTTTGAAAATATACAGGAGAATAAAAAATAATGCAAATAATACACGTGTCCAATTGGTTTAATTAATTTTTTTGCTTAATTAAAACGGTTAGAATAGGAACTCCAAAAATTGCATTTAATTATTTGAGATTAATAAGGAGTTTGTCTACCGTGGTTTGTAATACGAGGGATATTTCGTAACTACTGCACAGGTTGGCAACACTGCGTAGTGAATGACGCGTCGAAAGTGAATCTTACGGCGGTTGTAGTTCAAGGTTTGAGGAATAAGCACGTGTTCGCTGCGTCAATAGCGTGTATTGTTGTTGAATTACGTAATTTAGGAATGGAATCTGCACCGGTCTCGGGTACTGTGACTGTCGAGGATCAAAGATCGTATATTAAAATCGAAACTTTACATGGCAAAACCCCGACGGAAATTCACAAAACTCTAGGTGAAGTGTGCGGTGCGTTAACAATGGAGCGTAGTACAGTTTCTCTTTGGGCTAATCGTCGAAGTCAATCAAAACTGACACAAATAATGATCTTCGCTTACGATCATCATGGAATCATCATGGCAGGCAGAGTTCCATATGGAACAAGTGTCACAGGACTGTATTGTCGTAAATTCATTCAAAAACTGAACAGAAAAATGCACCAAACCCGACTTCAGTTACTCGAAGCTGGGTCACTCGTTCTCCAGTGTCGCCAGTGTTGTAACCGAAAAGCTGCGTGAATACGGTTGGAAAGTGCTAGCTTATCTTGCCGAGAATCCTAACATGAGTCTTCCAGACTTGATTTATTCCCCAAGTTGAAACAACCCATGCGAGGACATCGTTTTTATCTTTAGAAGATCTTCCCACCGCCGTTACCCGAGTCTTCATCTTGTCTCTTCAAATAAAACCTAGGTTCATCGCTGAAGACTACATGGTTCGATTTCACATCCCAGTTAATATTCATTGCAACCGATGGGCGATATGTCGTGGGGTAAGTGGCAGAATTTAAGGAGGAAACGCATCAAGACTGTAAGCAAGGATTCTTCTGTTAATGGTAATTCGTGGTACAAGACATCCCATCGAAATCACCAAAAAGTTCCGAAATTGTCGAATATTTCTGTTGCTGTCTTTTACAGCCCGAAATATAAGTTGTATTTTTGCGTTGTTGACTTTTCGAACACCCAGGACCTAACTCTCTGCTGTGCTTCTTTTCATTAGATGACTTCTTCCACAACCGTATTACAGTTGAGAGATTTCTCTTCAATCGTCTTGTAATGCCCTTCAACATTAAATCAGTTTCTCGCAAGCCTAGAATGCAGCATTTTTCAAAATCCGTCAACTGCTGAAATTGTCGATGTGTACGACTGCGAGACATGTCATGAACGTGACAACACCCTTATTTTTCAATATAAGTAAAAGAAAAAATCGTTTATACGGAAACTAACTAATATTTATAATTCCATAATTAATGCAATAAAAAAGATAAACGAGTGCAGGTACCTTGGTAAAAATTTTCTAATGTATTTATGGCATGATAAGGTGCAAAATGTATATTGTTTTGATTTTTTGAAATAATTGATACGGGGTGTACATTTATTTTTGTGCTCTAGTAGGTATAAATGTATCTACAAAATATATTGGTCATTTTTTGTGTAATTGTGATATAAATAAATGTGTCAACAATTATATGCCGATAAAGACTAGATAACAGAGTAAGTACACTGCTAATTATGAAAAAGATAACTTATATTTATTAAACGATATTAATTGTAGTAAACGAAAAAAACCTCTACAGTAGTCGGAACATATCCTCATGAGATTTTGTACAATCGAGTTATCAGGGTTTTACTAACACGATCCGCATTTTTTAAAAGGTTTACCATGTTTTGTAACTTGCCCTTCTTACTGAAATAGCGCTATTATTTAGTAACGTTGAGCTGGCTTTTTAACATGGTGGGTTCAAAATAGATCTAGTGTAGTGTTAGCATAATGAGCACGTGCTAGATCGCTAAATCTGACCAAAAAAGAGGTGGTTTCTAAAAGTGGTAGCAATCGCTTTTGGAAACATTTATTTCAATAAATGGTTACTTTAGTAAAAAAAAAATTGAACTTATCAATACACAAGATCATGTTGCTTGGCAATAATTTCTTTTCTCATTTTTTACAATAGAGTAACATTAGGGTTCATGCAGAGTACCAGTATCCATTTTTATGAAACTTTTGTCGTAATCCATCAAAATACAATGATCGGGGTTCTTCAATAATTCAAATAATTTTCCTTTTAACGTTTTTATTGATGATAACTGGACGATAAAAATAACGACCAAATCTGAAATATCGAGTGATTTGCAAAATCTAACTTGCGACCGTGGTTCGGTCGCAACCCATGACAAAATATGAGAAATTGGTTGCTTGTACTGTCTAGAAAATAAAAACAAAAACCTATAAATTTTCATTTTCATTTACATAAAAAATATATGCAAAATACTAATAATAGTGATTAATAAAACTAATATTCACTAAAAGATTTGTGATAAAACTACATAATTTGAATTTTTGCACTAATTACAAGTAGTTTCTAGTACAGACTGTTCTAAAAATGCAAAACGTTTACATTCCACACAATCGTTTTTACTGTTTGGATCTTACTTCCTTTGACACATGTAACAACGTTCTTTGCCTTTATTTGCATTCTTGGGCCGTTTTGAAGCACTTTCCAATAGCTCAGGAAAAGCATCACTCATGCACGCATCGTTTTATATTTAATTGATGTGTGTGTTGCTGTAACGGCGTAAACATTCCCTTTTATTAGAGCTTTGCCCAGTTCCAATAAAAATATTTTACGACCATTTGATCTGTTTTTAAGCCAATTAGGTTTAGCAAGAAACCAGAGTTTATAGGCGTTTATGCCTGCAATATCTATAAGGTGATAAAATATTCCCATCGGCCACCGACTTGTTTTTCTCTGTGTCGTATATTTTTTGACCAGTTTATCCATGGCATTTACAGCACCTTTTGTTTTGTTGTAGGCTAAGATTACTTCTGACTTGTAAGACTTAGCTGCATCAGACAATTTATCATATCTATGCTCACTCAATAGCAGGATTACAGCAGCTCCTTTTTTTGGAACATATGATACTAGAGTTCTATTCTTTTGAAGAGCAAACATGCTTGAGTAAGGCCTCTTATATGTTGCTGGTAGGAGTTCTTTAGGAATAAACGCCTTATTTTTACGTAGTCTACTGCACAGGGTCATGTTTTTTTCCACGATGCATCAGTAAGTGCCGTGCTGGTAAAAAAATTGTCAGTAGTTATACCACAGCCCCTTGGCAAAGGCTGAACCATATTTAACACAACTCTTAATCCCTGATTCCTTTTCGGAACTTTGCCTTGTTTTCCTGAAATAAAAAAGTATAAATAGATTTTTGTTTACTTCTATACCTACACGACTTACCCAAATAAACCTGCATGTTTGATGTATAAAAAGTTATATAATCAGAAAGAGACCACACCTTTATTCCATATTTATCAGGTTTACTTTTCATATACAATCTGAAAGATGCTTGTCCTCGAAATCATACAATTAGTTGGGTTCAAAGATCTCTTACAATTTGCAACAAAAATTTCAAACAAACCTAGTTTATCTGTTTTTTACGTCCATCTCTAGTCTCAAAATTAGCGAATCGTAAGAATGTCGTAATTTCTTTGTCTCTGTCTCTTGACCTAGCGGCCGGTATTATTGGACGTCGGTAAGACACATCTTGACATCAAGGCATACCAACAGCTTTAGAAAAATATAATTCTCCTAACGTGAGAAGAAGTTCAAAGTAAGTCTTGATTTTGATAGTGTCAACTTGTGTATAGATTTTAGTTTTGTTCGGATTCTTCTCATTCCATTCATTATAAAAGGCTTAAATTTTTCTATTTGTCTCAGTTACTGTTATATCGATGATGTTAGAACTAAGACACTGTAAAAAAACATTCTATTCTGGAAATGTTTGAGCTATAAACTGTAAGTCCGAATATCGTTTTCGTACGTCTATTGGTTTTTGGACCATACGGTTCCATCTTTTGTCACATATTGTAAAAAACCTTAGAAAAACTACCTTCAATCTCGGCACATGTCTCCTGATTGGAAATAATATCGTCCTCTTCACCTACTTCAGACACGACATTGACTTCTTCTATATCACTTGCATCTACTTCATAATTTTCAACATAGGTAACATCATTCTCAAGTAAATGTAACAGTTCTTCATCCACAAGAGGCTAACCATTATCTAAACATGTCACGGCACTCATCTTGAAGCGTACAATACGAGCAACTTACAAAAACTGAATACATTTTGCACATTCACTCTCAATATCGTAGTACAAGTAAATTGATATACATTTAGTAAAGTTAAGAAACGGGAACTACAAACATTGCTGGAGAACTCCCATGCTTAATTTTAAATAATTAGGATACATTTTTTACACTGTAAAAGACGGACCCATGCTTAATTTTAAATAATTAGGATACATTTTTTACACTGTAAAAGACGGATTGGGGTCTAAGCGGACCCCAGGTTGAAAAAATATAGATTTAAAACAAATTATCATTTACGCAAAATAATATGTTGAACAGGTGGAGACAATCATAAAGAAAAAATAGGTGACCGCACAATATACAAAAAATAAAATTACCGATCATTCCATTGGAGGTTAAATAATCATATAATTTTATACATTTTTAATATAAAATTGTGTAATACTGTTTGTAAAACAATAATACTGTATATGTCCTGTGGTCCAGTGTTTGAAACTGTTAATAGATACCAAAATCTAAATATGGAGTTACTGCCGCTGAAATAAAAAATAATTATTAATTAGTAGAGAACAAGCCTTTGCAAAAAACGAAAAATCTAAACCATTCTCAATAGCAGAACAAGAATGTTTGAACTATAAACTCAAACAAATGTAACGTTTCGAGGAAAATATTTCTTGTTATCAAGTACAATAAAGCGGTTAGATGACAATGAAATGTTCTCAACTTTGGAAAAGGTCTTTTAGTATTGTTTATAAAATTAATATTTTCGAAAATATTCAAGAAAACTCAATTTTCCTTATAAATTTTCGCCTAGTCGATTAGAGCAAACTCAACGAATTATGAAAATTTGTATAAAAATTAACGTCTGTGCAAATTTTTGTCCACTTTTGAATTTTTTTTGTATTCCGTGCTAATTTTGCTGTTCTGTTTTTAATTCTTTACGTAACTCGAGGAAGATCTGTTGTTAAATTTCTTCCTATGAGCTCCATGATTATGATTAGTGAATTCTCTTTTTGATCTGTAAATTAATTTCTAAGCGTCAATATTTAATTATTAGCTGTGTTTCTTTCCCTAATGCATCTGATTTTCATAATTTTTTGCTACCTGTCTTAACTACGTAATGGTCGTACGTATACATACACGAGATGCTAAATTCTTTATTACAATTCTGAAAGCCCGTCAAACTAACGTTGTGTGCAGTTCACAATTAGCTAAGAAAAGCTCTTCGGAGATATATTGCACACAAAAATATTGATACTAAGAATCCTGTTGGATGTGTAACGAACATTGTAATTAATTTCATATTCTAGTTACTAGTCGGGGAATTAATACGATTAGTTCATAGAATTAGCAATGGCTAAGGTTAATTCAAATGAACTTTAAAGATTTGATAAATTAAATGTACAAAACTTAATTAAAAACATTTGATAAGTCAAAAGATTAAAGAATTAGTTTACTTAAAAATATTAAACAACATAAATTATTAAGAATAACCCAAATAAATGTAAATACTTTTAATGCCCTAAATGAATGTAAATAAAAATCATAATATGTATTTGTCTATAAAAAACTAATCGAGGTCGATGATTTGTTTGATGAAACCAGCTGTGAAATTCCAGCATAAAATAATACAAATTTGAGGTATGCAGAGACCCCTAGCAATAAAAATGACATTAAAATTATAAAAAATTATAAGGCCATAGAAAACTTTTGTAAATAATATTAATAGCTAAGAGATATCGCTGCATACCAAATCAAAAATGTTAAGCTTTGCAATGCTTCCAGAAATCTAGATTAGCTTAGAGAATTTTAAACTAATTTAGATTAAATTGAACCATAGAAAAGTCAAAGTTAGTAATACGAAACTATATGCTTCATGTACCTCCAACACGTAACACGTACCTTTTGGCAATTTAAATACTAGATTTAGGCTGATACTCCATATATTTTCGGACAACGACGAAATATGAATCCCTAGTACACCTTCCATAATGCTTACGCACGTTTCGAGGTGTTATAAAATCTTTATGAATCCCTGTAGCAACGTCAACGGACTAGTTCATTGATGCTGTTCCTCGTTCCCCATCGAAAATGAACAAGTTTTACGAATACATTGGACGCTTTGATGTATATACAGCTATTATAAAGTCATACAAGATTACTTCTACCTAATCTTGTTGTAATCATACCCCCTTGAATCTCCAATATATCAAAGCAATTAAACACCCTTACACATGAAAGTATCGCAGCCATTTACATTTTAAACCATTACATGTTAACTGTAGGATATAGAAATGATAAATGCAACGCCAGCTCATTGCAAAACCTTAGATCGTATTGCTGTAAGATTTGTAAATAGTACATATATAAAAATGTTTTATATAATCAAATAATTTAAAACGCGCCGTTTATTGATTAAATAAGGAAATAAACCATTTGCGATTTAAAGTAAATTGAACGTGTTATATCACGAAATAAAATAAATGCCTAAAAAGGAAATAAAACACGTGCATAATTACATTTGAAATAAATAAAGTTTCGTAAATGTAATGTATTAATTCGTCACCAGAATAAATCAGTGAAATCAGTATTACAAATATACAACGTGATCCAAGAGTAAAGCTTACCTACGAATTAACAGTTACGAGCCACAAATAAAAATAGAACTGTATTGCACGCGTCTTCGACTGAGATAGCCGATAGACCGAATGACGATAAACAGCCGTTAATAATTAGAGGCAATGACGCTGTCAAAACAACTAAAGTCACAGGTGTCCCGTGGAGGTTCATGACGCCATTTCTTATAAAGGAGTACAGATACCGCCTGACTATTTTCCTCCTTTTATTCAACTGTTGCACATGTATGTATGTATATATATAAGGTGCGCCCGGGACTATACCCTTATTTGATGCGACTGTGCTCGGTGAGTGAAGGCCTACAGAGGGAAGGGGTACAAGCTTTCTCTTCCTAGAAGCTTGCCATTTTAGTTGCAATGGAGCGTTAGTCGGTGGAACATCGCATGTTCGTGTATGACGTGTATACTCGAAATGGCGATTCCATCGTTGCAGCTCAACGGTTATTTCGTCGACATTTCAAAGTTGATCGACGTGAAGGGGTTCCTAACCGTAAAACAATCTTGGATTAGGTTCTCTGATCTCCAGCCTCAGGAAGCTTTGCTCCTAAAAAAACACGAGGGCCACACCAGATATTGAAAACGCCCAAGAATATCGAGAGAGTGAGAGTAGCTGTAACCAGCAGTTCCAGGCTTTCAATGCGCGGTCACAGCACAAGTGTTATAATGAGAATATTGGATAACATGAAGGCGAGAAGTGCAACAAATTGGTGAGGAGATATTGGCATGTGTGTGGGATAGGTTCCAGACGAGAATCGAATAATGCATTAGGGAAGACAGCCATCACTTGGAAGACGTGATTTTTGCTTCGTAAATGAAATGGCATAACCTACTGAACATGTTTGAAAATATAATGTAAGTTTCTAAAATAAATTACGGCTGTACTGATATCATTTGATTTTGGCCCTATTCCCGAGTGTCACTCGTTACATATGTTTACTTACTGCACGTAAAATTTTTCCTTACGGCGCATCATATAAAAACTATTTTAAGAAGGCTCCAGTGTTGTTTACAAAGCCGTTGATATTTCCCATCAATGGCGCCTAAACAGTTAGGAAAATTTCATGTTGGGTAGAATTCATGTTCAATATTTTGCTGCTTTTGTTCTGTTTATGGTACTTATAAGAAAAGATATACGTTGGTATTGTACAAAGTTTCCTATTTAATGAAATTTTTAACGACATTCTGCCATTAAAAGTAATATATCGTACTATATTTTACGGAAAAAAATCCGTTTAACGATGGTAGAGACAAAAAATACTTATCAAATGTGCAAAAATTTTACTTGAATCGAATTTTCGTAATAACTATAATTAAAAGACATGGCATGATTACTCTCATTCATTTGTTGAAATTCGAATTCGTACACAAAACATTCAGCATGTCATTAGCCGTTTATTTGCAGTATTTAAATTAGTTTCGATGGGGAACACATCAAGGACTTACTACAAGTTATTTGATTTATATAAAATTTTAGACATGAAATGCATATTTACTTATTAAGTGAAGGGTGCAAACAAAAACAATACTTTAGGAGGTAGTGAAGACATTTAAACATTTTGTTTTATTAAAAACAGTTTTTTACTTTGCGTCAATTATGTTAGTTAGACAATCGACATGTTGGCCTTTTTTTTAATTAATTTTCTTTCGGATTCATCACGTTTGTTAAATTAAGCTATAAGTGTAGATATTTTTCATATAATTCTCAATTTACTTCAAGTTTGGAGAAAAAATCAAATGAAATACAACCGTCACCATCCGATTTAGAGAAGATAAGAGAAATAGAAGTATAGCGTGTAATAGAACAGTGGAAACTGAAAATGCATTGATAGGAGTAAGTCAGTCACTTGAAGTATATGCCAAAATTTAGAGAATGGAAACACGAATTTCCCAATGAAATTTTAAAAATATCTGATTTGAACGTAGTGTCCTTGATTCGAGAACACCCTGTATGTTAATATGATCTCATATTTTCATGGCGGTTAAGTATTTAGGGACAGATTTCATTTGTTACATAAATAACTTTTGTAAGTTTTGGTAAACAAGAAAATAATTTGTTAACAAATACTATAATAGTGATTATTGATGTATATTATTATTTTTCCGCATTTCTTGCGTATGTTATTTATTTGTTGCACATAGATAACACATGAAAATTTCTGTAACAATAAAATTTTAGTGGAATATTCAACTAGTATTAACTATCTACGTATGTTATCCAAGATCTTCAGCGGTAATATATATTAAATACATAGATAGTGCATTAAATAACTGTATTTACAACAGAAGCAAGTTTTGATTGCCAAGATGGCATATTGATATTCCAAAAATGTATTCAATCTTTTAATAATATATAAATAAGCTTGTGCAAAATATGTTGCTGTTGATTTTTCTGTTCTTTATTGAAATCTTCCATATATAACTGAACATCAATTTATCTGTCAAAGTTGCATCATTATTCGTGCGTATGTTTCAAAGTCCTAGTTGCAAAACAATGCTGCAATTTCCTGTTTCTTTTCGTTTTTCCAACCTCAATGGTTATTTAAAGTTTAAATATGCAAACGTTTCCGGCAGTCGCTATGACGTATTGGCGCCATATGTTCATGAAATTTCATGTACCTTTGTTCGTGAGCTCACATCAGCATGGTTTTGTTTACAAATACATTGTTACGTTTAGGTATAATATTGTTGCGGTATTCCATCACCTTTTTATCGTAAACGTAATTGCGTATATGGACATCCAATGGTCCGATTTTATAATTTGAAGATTATTTTAATAATAATATTTGCGACTTACTCCCGATTGTTACACCTTGTATGTGTTTCGGTTTAAATTCGATTAATGACATTACGTCATTATTAATGAGTTTTATTAAATTTCATAATGCATACATACATAGTACAATAATATGTAAGCTGTTGATTACTAGCAGAATAAAGAAACTAGTCACAACTTGGGTTCATTATTGTTTAAGAAATCAATATAATAATTGTAGACTAGCTGACAATTCCGTTGATACACTTTTTCATATTCAAATGTGCAGTATATAAACCTGCATACATAACATACATATAATAGGGTAAACGATTCTGTAGTGGGCTAGTTACGCGCATTCTTTATAAACGTAAGACAACAATAACGTACATTTTTAGCTACAGGATAGATTTTTAAAACGCTGCTAAAATTAAATTAATTAAGCAGCAAAATTTTGTTACTCGACCATCAAAAATCTACATACGTTCGGTATTCCTTTCATCAATCTATTTCATAGAATACGTGACCGTTAGTTAAGAAAATCATAATGTGATTTTTATCTGACTGTTCGAGATATCAATTATTTTGCTACACACATTACTACGTAAAAAGCACATTAATATAAATTAAGCTTAATATTAGTAATGTGACGTATTAAAACAAAATTGACAAAATTTTATAAGTTTATTTGAAGTAATATCACATACATAATTTATAATATACAAATTTATCCCATAAAGTATTAATCAAGTGTCTATGTACTAGATTGTACTAAAATCCCCAACTTCGAGAAATGTTTAATATTGGATATATTGTGGAACCTAAAAATGTTTATAAACCACAACTATATTATATTTTTTACAGCATACTTCTAACAATACATACATTGCGAATTTTGAAAAATTTGACACAGGTGAAAAGCCATAAAACTGTCTTTAAGGTAAGAATAAATGAACAGTTGCAACGTGTAATGCGTCCTCGTACTGACGAGCCTTAGAGATCGAAACCGGTCGAGTAGCTGCGACAGGTTAAATGAAAGTACTCACTTTTATTTGTCAATCTACTTTGCTGGGTTATACAAAATTTTGTGCTGAGAAGTCCTGCAATTGTTCATTTATTTTTACTTTGATGGCAGTTTTATGGCTTTTCACTTTTACTGAATATTTCAAAATGTATGCCATCATAGGAAGAAACTCCGATTTTTTTATATGTATCTCATAGTATTCTCAGTGAAGCTGTTAAAAGACTAATATAACTAGAAAAAATTATACCACACTGTCCATCAGATTAAAAATTCTCCTAGGGTAGTTAGGAATTTTCTCAAACCATCATAAAGAGATTAAAATTTTTTGCGCTTCCGACCCGTTTTTGTACATTTACCGGCAATGTTGATTGTTACTTTCTGATATATTTCCCAACTATTACGATTGTCATGGTAACGTCACGATTATATTGAGTAACAAGTACGTTATGAAGTACTAGTACTGTTATGAAACGGAGTAAAAATTTGATATCAAATTGTCGTAATTAGGCGATAGTTGTAGTCAGCGCAAAAAATAGTGTATGACACACTACTGTTAAGTGCCTTAATACAAGTTTTGAAAATTAACAAAACTCGACCTTTCGGGTTTCGTTTTTCTACCTTTTTCTCGACCTGTTATAAGACACTTATCTTGTACCGTAATATACTATAATGCCTTGGTGACGAGCTGCTCGTTAAATAACTAACCAGCATTAAATTGCCCATAGACAGAAATGGATTAAGACTTTGGGACTGCTCTAGGCTAAGCATCATAAGATCGTTTCTATTATAATTCAAAGCATTTATTTACCCGTTGGTAAATAGTGTATTCAACTGCGAGCAGTTGAAATGCAATTTCTTCCACGCGTTACATTATACTTCTTTTTCTACGAAGTTTTTAAATAAATTGAAAATAGAACTATTGAGTAAACAGCGCGCAATATACGACTTACGCGTTCACAATTCAATTTTATGTTTTAAGGTAAGGTTGATATTTTTATACAGAAATATACAACGGCATCCTATTTTGTATTGATAGTCACCAATTTCACTCTCTAGTGATTGAAATGACATTTCAACCACTGCAATCGATGTGTAAATGACACACTTCAATATTAACAAGTAGAAAATAGTATATTATCCAACAAGTAGAAGAAGTTGCATTTCAACTGCGGGATAGTTTTTCTTCACGACCGAGATGGCGTAGCCATCGAGCGAGTGAAAAATGTCCGAGCAGTTGAAATGCCTTCTTCCACACTTTGCATATACTAGTTTTTCTACGAAGTTTTGAAATAAATCGAAAATAGAACTTATTGTGTAAACTGCGCACCATGAACAAATTACGCATTGACAATTCATTTATGTTTTAAGGTAACGTTGATTTTTATAGAGAAATACATTATGGCATGCTATTTTGTAATGCGTGTATTTATAACATTTGATTGTCGTCAATTTCAACCACATTAACTATTGAAATGAAATTTCAACCATTGCAATCGATGTATAAATAACATACTTCAATATTAACGAGTAGAAAAACATTTTAATGCTCAACTTGTATTGGCGCCTCTTTTTGACATACTGCAGCCTAGTTAACTTATTCAGTAGTACATCACTACCATAGAGCTTTGGTCGTAGGGGCGTCCAATTTGAAATAGTTTAAAATGAGGTAGATGTTTATATACTGACGAATCTAGTTTTACTTTGTATTCTAAGGGATGGATTTTAGTGTGAGGGGACCTAAACGGTATTAGATTGTAACAAGACTCTCTAAATAATTTTTGGTGTAATGGAGTTAGTGTGTTTTAAATCATCGGACTGAATTTATTATTTTCATCAATGAGACTATACATGTTCAAACATATAGACAGATTTATTCTACCATTCTACAAATTGATCAACATTTTGGACGAAATTTCATATTAGTTGAAAACAACCCTCGTTTATATCGAGAAACTATTTTCAGTCGCACAAGTACGTCAAGAGAACGGAATCATTAGAATGCATTAGTATGCAAGCAACTTAGACAGGCTACAGAGACAATTACATCCGACATTCACACTATGCCGATATTTTACAAACTCTATCTGATGTCTTCTTGGAGGAATGCGAAACTTATCACTATTAATCTATTAATACAAGGGCCAATAATCGGAATTCTCATATTCTAGTGGGCTGAACGCGCTGTAACTCCCGCCATTCAAAAGGGTAAACTTTACTAGGGTAATGTGCAAACAAGCATATCAAACGTTTTACTCAGTTCTCTGCAAGCACTGAGTTACTGTTACTGCGTTAGTAATTTTTAGTTGACACGATCGAACTCGATAGGTGCGATTTTAGAGCGATGATTCGCTACTATTTTAAAAAACGTTCTAAAACAAAAGGAATGCCTAGTAAGTTTACAAGCAACATTTTGAGATTCTTTGCCTTCATGAATCACAATATTCTATTGGTATGCTGAATTCAAAAGAAGACGGTGGTCATTAAAAGCTGACCTCCACATCGACAGACCGCAAACTACAATTACCACAGAAAAAAAATTTAGTGAAAGAAAATCGACGAATAACATATTGCGAAATACGAGGGTTGCCTTTTAAGTAGTTCCAAAAACTAGGAAAGAAAACAAATTTTTTGGAACAAACTGTTTCATTGTTTTTCAAAATATTCACCTTTAAGTTTTATACACTTTTGTATGCGTCCAAAGCACTTCTCGAAGCATTTTTTCCACTCTGAAGTTGGTATCTCAAAAATGTGGTTTTCAAATGCTTCAACGGCCTCTTCAGGAGATGAAAATCGCTG
>JAHWXV010807782.1:0-13625 GCA_024586415.1 Phrixothrix hirtus
ATACAGTATAATTTACATATTTAAGAACATTAAATTGAAACGATCTGGCCAGAATCAAATATTTAAAGTAACCTTCGTAATTAAAGAATTGTATTTAAAACAGTACGCTGTATAAAAATTGAGTTGCAACTTTATGAGTGAATGCACAAATCCCCCCTTGTTTAAATTCAAACTTCTGCTATTCATTATCACCCTCTGTACATACCGCCATCCTGTTTTATTTAGCTAATTAATTAGTTTTAGCTAAATTGGCTAGCATATTCATTCTGGGCGTTTTGGACTGAATACATTTAACGTACACCTTGCCTGCTATTTCAACTTCTGGACACTTTCTCCTTCTGACAACCACCTGAGGCATTTGTACACAGACTTTGTACCACCGGCTGGAAGGAACATTAGAAAATGACGTCCTCGAGCAGGACCTACTAAGTTTGTGCGTTACAATATCCTGAAATTCATAAAATAAACATTTATTAGAGTCTTATTTGTGGCTGTTTTCACGTACTGACCTGGGCTGGAATGTAGCTTATCCAAAATTTAGTTTTTTTCTTGAGGTTTTCTTTTTTTTTAAATACAAGTCGAATGGTTACGCGAGTGGGGATATTGTGTTCGGGTTCCATTGGAGGTATTGAAAGGAGTGGTAACATTGTATATTAATTTTTAATTAATTCACTTGACATTTTAATCACTACCTTATTAATTTATTATTTGCTGCTTGTGGTATTTAGTAAACCAAGTTTACGTATAATGTATTCTAAATTTCTCTGTTGCCTACAGTAACAGAGAAATTATTGAGCTCTTACTCGTATAATATCTATAGTTTTTTTTGCTGTTAACCACTAGTTCTGCAACAATCGGCTACATGGCAATACAAAATTAAGTATTTTAGCCCATAAACGAAATTTCAGCTTGTTCTACAGTTGAAATCAATACGTACTTCAACGAATTATTTCTGGAAGCAAATAACTTTCAAGACTGATACCATGAATTGTATTATTTTATTTAAAATATTATCGAGCGTTCAGTGTTGCGTGCTGCAGTGTTACCATTCTTGTCAAACTTCCATGTAACCTCCAACAAATAAATAATAACATCCACCCTTTTAAAATTAAAACGGAGTTTTTCAAAATTGGTTTTTACCTTTTGGCTTAATTTTACTTTGGCATAGAAATTAATTACAATAGAATTTTACTGTACCGTATTTCAATTTAAGTACATTATTTTATGTAATAATATAATATTACCTATGTAACTTTAAATTTCAGTAGTGGAAAGGATTTATTTTTTACCGGTTGGAATTAGCGTCATTAACTTCAATTGTTTAATTTATAGTCGAACAAATTATTTCTTTCTGATTAAGCTTCCAATTTTTCGGTTGAAATCTTAAGAATAGTTTTATCTTTTACTTATGTTAATGAAATTTCAGTAATTGTGGCATTCGAATGTAAAAAATTGCTGCCAGCTACCGTTGACTATCTACATCGTATCCAGAAGGAAGATAGTTGTTAGCCTAAAAGCGGTTTGGTTTATTTGACCACTACCTGAGAAATCCCGATTACTGTTTTCGTATTGGTAACAAATTTAATTTATTAATTGAATATACCATATAACTTGTTGCAACCAAAAATTTAGAAGCTGTGATTTGATTGTTGTTCATTCTAAATTCATGGTCAGTTATTAAATTCGTTATTATTTAATTATCTTTTATTTATTTGAGTAACATAGCCCGCCTTTAGGCATTTCCTACTTTTAAGATTATTGCTTTGCTAGTTTACGAACTTGTTTCTGGGTAACCACTTTAAATTCTTTATTACAACTCCTAGAGCGCCCGATACAAATAAATATTGAGTATTATCTTAGGATCTATTCCCCAGAGTCTCACCAATTATCCTACATAACTTTTCCATCCAACCTTGTCAGACTTAAACCCTTGATTCCGTATCGACAAAAAATTGAAATTGACCCTTTTTATTACGAATTCTCTCTGGGCGAGTAACCCATCAATTGGGCTTTTTGAATATCGCCTGGCACGCCCTACTAAAAACGCAGCTTAACTCTGCAGCTCTCTACTATCCGTAAACGAAGTATATCTCCTTGAAATTGAAGGGGGAAGACTAGAGGGGCTAACGTTTATTTTTAGACTTGTTAGCCATCACAAGGTAATTGCTGAATAAATATGTTTAAGATAAATACTCCTATGTTTTCTAAGCGTAACCTGAAATTTTAAAATTTTAACAAATGTTATTAAAATAAAATTATACAACTTACAAATTTACAATTGCGATTTTGGCATAAAACCGATACTTGTAATTCACCATTACATTTTATTATTTCTACGTGGATGTATGTACCGGGTGTTTCTAACTGAATGACCAATGTTGTACGAATATCAGACGCTCTTTCAACCAGAATCAAGGACTTGTGCATAAATCTAAAAATTTACAGTGCTTCTACATCGATTTTTCTGAAAGACAATTTTTTAGAATTTACAATATTGCTTATTCCTCACAGTTTTACCTTTTCCAAGTAGTTCGGCATAATTGTTTCCGTGGTTGTCCCAAAATATTGATAGCGTGTTACCGTTTCTTGTGTTATTCATTTGTCACTAGGTATTAATGATCAATCAATTTCCCCCATAGCTACAGTATGATCTGAAAATTTAAGGAATCCTATCCAAAATGAAGAAAAATTACTTGCAAGTTGTCACTCTTAGTCGTTTTTGACCAGCATTCAAAAATTTCGGATCAATACTATAAATAGTTTTCTTATTCCCAAATCATGATGTACGATGCAACAGTCACATTCATAGAACATATATAAGGTCAACTATACGTTTAAACCCAATTATGTTAATTTATAAATAGTTAAACATCAAACTTGTTTTTACAGATGTAACTGGTACAAGAAATAAGTTTTTTTTTGTAGTAACTAAGATGGAGGATTTCTGGATTTTATCAGACAATTTACATTATTTCCGTATAATATTTACTACTACTTATTAGTTTTTTCAGTCTATTCGTTACCAATTTAGAAATTTCCATTTTTTTCTTCTTTTTAATGCAAGTATTAATTATACCTATAAAATGTATAAACTTTCAGAGTGTTAAATTTTCTTATAGATCCTAAAATTGCTAATCCGCTATTTATTAATTTTCCCTGAACGTGAACTACATAGTAGTTCGAAACGTGAGCGTTTAATCACATTTGAGCGTAGATCTTTAACACCCATTAAACAATTTAACATAATTTAACATAATTAAACACGTATATTTTACGCAATTATATAAGTAAACGAATTATATACTTATACTCACGCAAGTCACACTTTTGATATTCACAAAAATTCTAACTTATCTCCCATTTCGGCAGAATGCCGATAAAAGTGGGCGGACAACAACCCACAACAGTGGGCTGTAAACCACCTATAAGGTTGGGTGTATTCCATCTTACATACACGCCGTGAGAAAGCTCACGCCTATCCGTAGACAAACAATTTTATTATTATCAAAGCCATTAACTTGATAACTTTTTTATCTTCAAAGTCATTACAGCTATGAGTTCTATGCAACAATTTTTTTTAAACGAGATTGTTTCAGAACTCCTAACATTTCTATGACGACTTCTTTACATAGAATTTTCACATAATTCCCATAGATTATCTACTGGCATTTACCGTAGAAAATAGTTCCAAAGAGAATCAACGTGCTTACTTCAGCCTTCAGCAGGAAATCAATGATAACTTTATTTTTTGATTACGAAACAGTGTTTCTATTGAGCTTTAAAGAACCTGATGTCAAAATCAACTCTTGTTATAAGGTTTGCCGTCTTATGTTATTCTAGGTCGTTAAGCTAGGCGTTTTCAGTTAAAAATACCAATATTATTTTTGTTATATAGTGGGTGTCATGCCTATTAGTAAATACGCATTTGAGCAAGCCAATAGCATTTAAATAGTATTTAAATTTTGATTATAGTTTTATTCTATCTATTAATATTATGCCTTTTGAAATTGCTTATTCGTTCGTTTGTGAATTGTTTCATGTGTTGTGTAGAATATTACGTAATTAGGTATTGGCATGTATCAATGGTGTAATGTCCAATTTGAGAGAGATGTTTTGTTTCAATTAGTGATGTCACCTATGAGCAAGCAAAATTGACATTTACGTTAAATGAAATTTGATAGAACAATTCAGATAACTCTCAAATGACATCTAACTCATACTTAAATACCTAAATGTGATACAATAGACAAATTATCGGAAATATAGCAGTACATAGGTATTTTTAATAATGATCAAACATCAAATTAACTTTAAATAATTGACCTAATCAATGGATACAACCCAACCTAAAAGCGAGGAATTAAATCGGGGATGCGTAAGTGTAAAATAAAGTATAGTAAACACTTTTTAGCAAAGTTTAGTGGTTCTCATTCTTAAATGAGTTACCTACAGCCTAAACGTATGTAAGATTAGATCAAAAATCCATCAAACTATTTCTTGGATTCATAAAGCGTTCGCTAAGTTTTTACGTTTAATTTAGGCATTAGCAATTATTTCGATACGTTCGAAACTTTTCGAATCGTCCTCGTAAGTCTAATGAAAATTCCTTAGATTGATTTCATATTCCGTAGTGATTGAAATGAATTGGCTTATTCTGATGTTTAACTTCAATTTTAATACATACATTTCCGTGCTCCGCTGGAAAATTTATCTAGGATTATTCAGGATTGATTGGTTTTAAGAAGAAGAGTTACATTATTTTCAACGTCGAGTTGAATTGGTATTTCGAGGTTATAGAAGCTAAAGTATACAACAAGAGATCTGATTTTCAACTTCTTCCACGAAATCTGATGTCCATGTGTTCTAAAACATGACGCACTTTTAAGCATTGTGGTTAAATTAAAATATGTACTTTTGACTAGCATACATACGAATTATTCTGATGTAATTTACTTGCGCTTGTTAACGAGTTTTGGTCTTGACGTAGATATAATGAGGTCGGGTATGTAACATCCTTTATTATTTTGGAATTTTCTACTACATCCCTTATTTCCTTATTTAGTAGATTCTACGATTTATGTGAAAACAATTTATTGGGAAGTGTTTTTTATATAATTTTCGGTAATAGTTTCTGCAGTAAATGAATTTTTTTCTTTTAATAACTTATATGACGTCGAAATGTAATGGCGTTTTAGAGGTTACAAGAGATAAAACACGCGATAACTAATTTGATTTTCAGCTCGTCCGACTAAGTCTGATCTCCATGTGTTGCAACAGAAAGCGCACTTTTAAGAATTGTGGTCATATTAAAATATATGCTTTTACCTTGTGTATATACGAATTATTCCGATGTAACTTGCTTACTTCTATTAATCAGTTTTTGGTCCTGAGTCAATTTAATGAGATCGGGTATATAATATCATTTCTTGTTTTGGAATTTATTATTATTTAGTGTTATCTTCTTATTTAGCATCCTTCGTCCTTCTGGATTGACTCATATTTTAGACTGTTTCAGACCTATGCTGTTGCAGATGGTGCTATTATCGTGTCCCGTTCGTCTATTGAGTATCTCCGGAGTGATGCCGAAAATGATATGTTGAATCAGTAAAGGAACGTCGGACGCTGCACGTCCAACGTACACACAATGTCCAACCAGATATAGTTGCTCGCCATCCAATATAAGTATACCTGACCTATATTTGTCTCATAGATACCAACTTTTATTGTCTTCTTCCGTTACTTGTTCTTTTTTGGTAATTTTCAACATCAGACTGGTCAAGGTGTGAATTGAAAAACTGTTGCTTCTATTAAAATATTATTTTTGAAAAACAATAAATCTGAAAACCTTTATTAAATTATTAAATCAATCATACAATCTCTGTATGCTAACTTGTTTACTAGTGTGCTACAAATAGTTTGTATTTCTTCGATAGAATTTGGTTTGACATCGATTGTATATGTATCTGTATTTTTTTGGCATCAGACGAAGTATATTTGCCACTAAATAGTTATCTATATTTACACCTATTCTTTTTCACCTTGTCACAATCTTTCCGACAAATTTGGCTGAAACTCGTAATAAGGTGCACTATTTATCCTACGCACACATAAAGAACGCCCTAGTTCACCAATTTTTGTAGGCTGAATTTATCGGAAATATCTTTCCTAGAAAGCAAGTAAACAAAGTGAAGAAATCTTAATTAAAGAAAATTAGGGATTAGAAGTACTAATTCTAAATGGACACCATCCTCTTGTTCCGAATTATATCTTGCTTGGTACAGTCAAACGTGAATTCGATCCAATTAATGCTACAGGTGAAAAACTCAATTTCTAGTTATACAGTATAATTAAATAGGAAGTGTGAGAAACCTGAGTAAAAATCAGAAATTCAGAAATCAAATCAATTATCGTTTTGATATATCCACTAGATGATTATAATAAATATTGGACTGACTAGATGAGTCATTCAGCTTCAATAGTTATTAAAAATCTTGTGATTTACAAGTGCATTAAAATGCATTCATAAACTACTGTAAAGAATATAGTTATTGAATCCGAATTACTCTCTATAGAAATATATTTATCAAGATACTAATTCACGAGATACTTTTCCTTATGGAAATATATATATATATATATATATATATATACATCAGCGGTTCGTACATAAGTTGAGATATAGTTTAGCATTTCTAAGATTTCGAAATTTTAATAGTAAATATTATTCATAAATACTTGCTGATATTGGAAGGTGTTATAAAATAATTTATTGAATTTGTAAGTGACTGGTAGCTTCATACCAAGTGCGACACAAAAAATCACGGGATTGATCCCATAAATCAGTGTACGTTTATAATTAGGTACCTGCGATGTTATCATCTTCAAAGTAGATCCTTCGGTATTAACACACTTCTGCATTCGTTTTTGCCATTTATAGTAATATTCCTGAGTTTCAATTTTTGCAAGATCCCTCAGGGGAGCCTCTGCTTTTGTTTGAATATCTTTAACAGAGGAAAAACCAGTTCTCTTAATGCAAAACGTATCTTTAGCAATTAAAAAGTCACGTGAAACCAAATTAGGCGAATAAAGCGGATCTTCCATTACAGTAATACTTTTAATAGACAGAACTTGCTTAAAACGGAAATGGCCTTGTGATAAGGTGCGTTATTTTAGTGCAACAGCCATTTATCATTTCATACCTGTGGCCTTTTTATTCTAATCTTTTCACGAAATCTTTTCAGTCCTCGATTTAGTACTACTAGTTAACAGTTTTCCCACTGCAGATCAACTAAATCATTACAGTTTCTCCAATGTTGAAAAAGACTCACAACATGGTCTTGAATTTGGATTTTGGCATGCTAGTTTTTTTAAGTCTTGGGGATTTTGAACACTGCTACTACATCAATTGGCGCTTACCTTCAAGGTAGTAGGTAAAAATCTGTTTCGTCACAAATAATAACAAATTCCTAAACATTTAGGTCATTTTTGATGCGTTCTAGTGTGCCCGCGCGTGTTTTTACGGCACTGTTTTTGGTCTTCGGACATAACTTTTGGAACAACCTTCACACAAACTTTTCTGTTGTTTAATTCTTCAGTTAAAGTAACTGTTAAGGGACGTAATACTATTAAGTAGGCAGTAGTCTAACGAAATTAGAGATAACAAGAACTTTGTGGAAGATTCTGGAACATTTCAGAAGGTTCCATACAACTAAAATAAATGATGTAATCACAAATAGATCGTTACTACAGCTTATGATTAAATATATTTAAAGTCACAAATATATTACATCAGCATTTTGGGCGATTTTATTCCTTAATATTCTGAAATGTTTCCAGAACATCTACTTTCCGCATTAATAGTAGTTTAAATTCCTTTGGTTTAATCATCCTAAGAAGCGTGTCTTGTTATAAAGCTCTTATAAGTAAACATAAATATAAACGTTTATTATTAATGTCCTCTGAAATTTGTTCAGTCTCTCTCCTGGACACGTATCCTTTTGCGACCAGTGTTCTACAGCGATCTTAATAGTTATTTAAAATTTGCAATTGCTATATTTTCTAATCCCTTCCGTAGTTTAAATAAATCATTTTCTGAGAAAATATTTTTCTAATTGACTAAACAATAAACACGTTCAAAATTTTCAACCAATTTCAAACCGTTTAACTTTCAGTAGCTTTCTTGTTAGGCTGTTATCTCTATCTCTTATTACTTTTCTAAACTTCAAACCATGTAAACCTATACTTAGTTGAAACCCTCATATGAATTTATTTCCAGGAGTAGAAGTTTTATTCCAGTTTTTGAAACAAATATGTTTTGTAACAGTTACAATTCGATTTTCTGCTCTACTGCATAATATTGAAAATTTATTGTACACACCTAGGTTCAGTATTTTATTGGTGGTTTCGCCAACAATGTAAGCAACTCCGGAAAGAATGTCATGGTTGTTTTATAGAAACGTTTACTCTAAGCACCACCGGTGATTGCGGTTATGTATCGTACACCTTCTTCATTAACGTCACCTTTTCCCTATTTCCTTCCAAAGTACTTTATAAATGATACTGCCTAGGTTGTCATACTTTTTTATGTTCATTCGCCGTAACATGACAGAAATATTTAGGGAAGGATATAATTCACTCACTAGGGAATATACTCATCCCATTGTAATAGATGCTAACATATTCATCATACTCCGACTCTAACCTAATATGGCGGCAGAATTAAAATCCATATGATGATCTGTATTTTTCGTTGTGACCTAAATTTTTGTACCACACATATTGCAACTTATAGTTCCTCTACAATTTCATAATTTCTTAAAGGAGAAACAAAACGCGGATGGTGGAACAAATCCTGCATTTGTTTTCAAAACAATTTGATGTTCATGGTACTTCGTCCAGTAAAGGAAAAAGGATTCTTTAGTGGCAGCTTCTATTGGAATAGTTACAAATTTTCCATGAAATATACAAGATACTCTTGGGTTTTCTTGAATATTGGTCTAATACGTTACTTATTTACCCTGATGATGTTCTTCTTGCTGTTCTACTCTTTTCCCTAGCCTACTATTTTCTTGGACTTCCATTCGTTCACTACTATTTACTATTTACTATTTAAATTTTTCCTATTTTCTTATTACTTTCCAAAATAACATAAATATCTACTGTTGAACTTATTTTAGTTAAAGTTGAAACTTTCACCAATATGTAATATTTCTGTTAACTGGCGAGAAGTAAAAATTAAATATTATACTTATTTGTAACATGCAATATTAAATCATTTCCTGTCAATAAATTTTTTAATTTAACACTTGTAGTATTAATCGCTTGAAACATATTTTTTTAATTTCTTTTCTTTCCATAATATTTTCACTTCTTGCAACTACATATCCATTGGGTTGGAATAAGGCCCATATGTTTGAGATCTGGTCGCATATAAATTATAACTTCGGACGTATTTAGTGCTGCAAATACACTACTGATATTAGTAGCGCTACTAGATAGTAAGATAATGTTTGAATCTAAAAAGTTCGTATCCTAATTATCTATAAACATTTTTGACTAAAATTTTGGATATATACTTGAAATTGTTATATAGTGCACCAGTATTTGATACTTAGATAGCTTTATTTACAATTTAAATTGTTAAATAATCAAAATTTCCTCTATGGCGAAATAAATAATTATATCTTTAATGCCATTTTAGAATTTCAGATCAATAGAATTGTGAAAATGTGAAACGCTTCTTATCGTTAAAATAAAACTATAATGCTATAAATTGTATTTATGCCAATTCTAATGTTTTTGATTGTATGCGAAATACCGAAAAATATACGATTACTAACGGGATAAAGGCGAATATTACAGCGATTGTCTCATTCGAATTAAATCCTGTTTCTATAACAAACAGCAACTGGATGCTCGGTATAGCATATAATTTAAGGGTGAAAGGGGTTTCTCCCTTATAATGGAATATTAGAAGCTTGTGGTTTAATTAATATGCGGCGATTATCTCATCGATTTAGCATTAAAGATGTTCATTCTAAATTTACGAAAATTTTCGTTTACCTGCACCGACAAAATGGTTTGTACAATAAATAACAACAGTATATAACGAATATAAAATTTTGAATAACGAGAAGTTAAACTTCTTAATTGGATTGTAATGTGAATATAAAGTTAAGACATGTGTTGACAACGTCAATTACTAAAACGTGATCTGTGCCCTATTGCCATGGCTTACAAAACTTTTAAATTGAAAAATTTCTAAACAGCAAGTTTCGAAGAATACGTTTCTTAAGCTGTATCAATGAAGAGTTAAATGTATACTCAATTTTAAACTTATTATCAACATTTTTAGCACAATTATTTATTTTAATTAGGCTACAACCTGTTACTGTCAAGTGGACGGCAGATTGCATTTAATATAATGACAAAAAAGTACCTACAGTGGTTTCATAATCGATAAAGAAAGAAAACTATATACACACTACTTGCATTTTGTTACATAGTAACTTAATATGCAGTTATAAAGATTATTAGAATAGCATCAATAATTATATTTAACAAAATATATAGTTCATTGAATTTTGATATGAAGTAGGACCATTGCGATGAAAGTGGAAGCTTGTATTTTATAAACCGAATAATTTCACAATCAATATAGAGAAGTTGACGTACTTGGATTACTTATTAAAACAAATCTTTCAATAAAAGAATTTCGAATTCTGCCAAAACCCCTAAGTTCATTAAAGAAACTTCAATGTAGCTACACCTTGTTGTACTATACCTAAATGAACCGAGAACATTTAATAAACTGCAAAAAGCTACATTCAGACCGAAAACACTAAAACTCCCCATACTTATAACGGATTCATTGCAGAAGAAAATACTAAAGACGAAACTATTGCAGCTCTTCGCAATAAATTCCAGAAACTTAATATACATTTACGAAAGAAATACAACGCAACAAAAAAATGAAAATTAACAACTATATACGAATTAATTAACCGTAATATTAAATTATACAATTAAATTCTGAAAGAATACTTATACCATCAAATTTAAAGGAAAATTTCCATACGGACACACTTTTTGGAACTAACATGAATCCTTTAACAATTTTAGACGATTTATCCATAAATAATTAGAATCTATTATATCTATACGTTAGATAAGTTAGTAAGTCCGTCTTCTAGGATTTTTATTTTACATATCACAGGTAGAAGGTATACATCATTATGTATCACAATTTATACTTTGACCTTTCGCTACTATGATAACTATGATAAAATTATTACCATAAATTAGATATTAATTTAAAATTAATCAGTCGAAACTTATATTATTTAAAAAATAATATTACTATGTTTGTATATTTTTAGGTCTTTATAAGACCACTAAATATTCTGGTGCTTGCCAAAATACCCTTTTCTGATTTTGGGAGGTCCAGCAGTATTCCGCCTGTTCCTGGCTCACTCTAAAACCAGGAAAAATTTAGACTTGGCTACAGGACAAATAATAACTGAATGTATATTTTTAGGTCCCTGTAGGACCACTGAATATGCTGGCGCTTGCCAAATTGGGAACGATGCATATTTTGTGATCCTTATAGGACCAGTGACTAATTTGGCGCTTACCAAAATACCCTATTCTGATTTGGGAGATTTGGCAGTATTCGGCCTGCCGCTGGTTCAGTCTCAAACCATGAAAAATTTAGGCTCGGCTACAGGACAAATAATAACCGAACGCTCCTCGTATTAGATTAACCCGATGCATCAACCAAATTATAAATCTGTTCCTATAGCCTAATTTAGTCTCAAACCAGGATAAATGTAGACCTGGATATATAAGACGATTTACACTAGAGATGCTGGATGCTACTATACCCCCGCCTTAGTCTAGTACAGTGACAGAGTAACTACGAATATTGATAGATACTAATTTTATTAAGTCCTTTACAGCCTTTTTATACATAAATTTATGCTAACTATTACATTTGGTGGTGTCTGTTCTTTTCTGTTTTGAACTAATTAAATTGCAAGTTCTAAGTTATGTTGTTGCTTCAGCTTATACCTTAGCTTTTTTTGTATGAAATATCTATTACAAATAACAATTTTACATGTCATGGAGTTTGTCAACCTACCATTACATAATATATGTGTTTTCATTTATAACTAGAACAATTGATAAAATATTTTGCATTAAATATTTCCCTAATTATTATAGGTTTTTACCTTATTTTAAATTACTTTTTATCCCAAATTTAGATTAACTTATATATTATATATTTAATTAATCTTGACCTACGTAGACGTATGATTATCTCTTACAATTATTGCATTGCTCTATAAAACATAGTATGTGTTTCAAGTTCATTTATATATACAAGTTACAGTTTATACAGTGTTTAAATTAGTTTAAGAATAAGTTCCTTTTGTTTTAAAATTAAGTTGAACATTTTGGCTAGTCAAGTTATATATACAATTCATGGTTAAATTAATTTAAAAATAGTTTCCTTTTGTTTTAAAATTAAATGAAACAATGTTACTACAATACACTGAATAAGTTTATAATAAATGAAAAGAACTATTCTGACTAAAAGGCATTAATCTGATTTATTTTCTAAAAACTTCTTATTCTAAATTTTGTGTATGAATAATATGCAATTGAAAAATATAGTCTAATTAAAATTAGCAATTACAGAATATTAAAATTTATAATATATATATATATATATATAGGTTAACTTTTTTTAAATTTATCTATTTGAGATAATTATTTTATAAATGTGTAATTTTTGACAAGTATTTTAATACATATTAAAAATTTTCTGTACAAGATCCTGAGTTCGAGCCTCAGCCGATGCAGAAAGTTTTTAATATGTATTAAAATACTTGTCAAAAATTATACATATACATATACATACATACATATATATATATATATATATATATATATATATATATACATATATTTCATAAGGTACTGCTTAATTACAAGCCTCCTTATTTATACAATAAAATTACATGAAGAACAGATGTACATCATACAAACCTACGTAATATAAACTTTATTTTAACCCCGCCTATCCATCAATTTACTCGATATGAAAGACGTTTTAAATATTGCGTAGGTAAACTATATAACTCACCACCTGATTGCTTTAAGAAACTTGGTTTAGCTTTATTTAAAAAAGAGCTGTTTAGTTTGATACTTTCACAATAAACTTCATCTTTGGAAGTAATTAAAAATTAAATAACATCTTGTTGCTAATATCTTCTGCATTTTATTAAATAGAGCAGTGCCGAATTTTAGTTGTTAGGTGTCAATTTTAGGCATTAATATATATAATTCTTAATTAAAAATTTCAAGGGTTAAATGTTAGAACAGAGGTACTGTCTGTCTCACGGCATACCAGCTGAACTTTCACTTGTGGTTTGTACCATACTAGGCAATTTTTCTTTCTTTTATTTTTTCTTTTATTTTTATTTGTAAATCCAATATCCTAGATTACTAAATTAGATTACTAAATACCAACATGTATAAAATGTTATATGGTTACAAATAAAGATTGTGATTATTATATATATATATATATATATATATATATATATATATATATATATATA
>JAHWXV010807848.1:0-10077 GCA_024586415.1 Phrixothrix hirtus
TAACCCTGTAATTGTAATTGTAATTGTTTATTCATACGAATATATATACTTATGCTTTTATTTTCTCCTCAGTTGATTTTTCAATAAATATGAAAGATGGATTTCTTAAGCGTAATTACATATTCGTATTTAAAAGAAATTAATTCAAAAATTAAAAAGAACGTCCCTGAATGGAAATTGAACATTGGATGACTTGGTTACAAAGACGGTACTCTAAACACTAGACTCTCATACACCTCATCAATTTCAGTTGTTGAAATACGCTATTCGATGTACACTATATTTTATTCTATTAAAATTGATAATAGGAATGAATTAATAATATGTAAATAAACTTAGTCTTATCTTATAGAACTTTTAATTTTAAATATTTTTTGTACATACATATTTATTATAAATTCAACTGGGGAAGATAATAAAATCATAAGTAAAAACAAACCATTGAATTCCATATATTCACTTTTACGAGTCACCACCCGACATATTGTCCTAATAAATAAACACGTAAGTACTTTGGATCATTTGATATAACATATGCAAATACAGAAATAAATTGTCTCAAAAATTTCGTTTGTTGAATAGAAATCGGTTTGGTAGTTTTAGAGATTTGAGCCTTCAAGGTAAGACGCCAGAATTAAACACTTTGATAGAAGGTAAACGTCAAAGCTTATAATACTTGAATTTAAATGAAAATTCAGTATTTAGCTCTATATTTTAAAATTCTCTTAATATTATATTAAAAATAATTAAACGAAGGGGTTTTAGCGTGTTTTACATACATATCTTTGATCAAAGCATAGCCTCCGCAGAATTTAAAACATATACCTAGTTTTATTTTGTATTACAGGCATTTGTATAAGGCTCCCCCTTGTGAGAACGCGAGCATCTAAAATTTGATTTATTTAAAAAGGAGATAGCCGACGCCCTTGTATAGTTTTACTGAAATTTATGTTAAAGGTTTGAAGGAAACACAAGTGTTGGAAAGCGTCCTCAACTTCAAGATTATAAGTATAGACGACGGGACTGCCCCTCCATGAAATAATTGAAGACGGAAAATATTGTTGTCCAATGCGTGAACCATCGAATTAAAAATCCGTGTCGGGTCTTGAAAAATGTATTAATTTTATCAGACTGGTTGGACATAGCCAGAGCTCTGGAAACGATACCAATTCACACAACTGCATGCCGTTATGTTCTCTCTACTGATCAGCTCCCATTAAGGATAAACAGGCCCTGTGCTGTTATTGCAAACGCCGATCCATCGTGTAAACCTGGAAAGTACTGGAATACTTTTAGTTACACGAAGATGATTGGAAGAATACTTTGATTCCATTGGAAGACCTCCGATAACAAATCACCTAAAATTTATTCAGAAAAATTCAAGATAGTGGGTTTCTCTGGAATTCGGCATCTGATATTTGCGGTTGCTGCTGCTTAATGTATTTATATTAGAGTTAATAATATTTCAACATCTGAGTTTGTAAAAATGTTCGACAGTAACTTAATAGAAAATGAATGTATTAACTTACTGTATGATTTTTATTTTGAACATATAAATGTTTTCTATCCAATATAATTTTTATTTTGATGTAAATGAAAATACTTCTACGTTGTATATATCTTTAAATAAATGAAAGAATAAAATATCGTGGATATGTTTTTTTTTATTTTAAACATGTATTAAGAAAATATATTTTCGTATAATAAAAACTTGTTTTTTAGAAAAATACATTTTCCTAAACCATTGTTAATTATAAATGGTAATAACAAAAATATACTGCGTTGCATTGAAAATGCAACACCCAGTAATAATGATCGGATTGTAATAAAATTCGGTGCAAATGTATATTTCACTGTAAATAACAACTGATGTAAAAATGAAAATAACAGAAAGAGAAGAAAGTTTGTAGAGTATCAATAATGTCTTGAACTTCCTCTCATCCTTATACACTCACTAGCACGCCTAGGCATTGAACGAATCAGGTGACCGATGTCTTCTTGGGGCACAGAAACCCAGACAACTTATGCTTCACGGCGAAGAGCAGCTATTGTTGCTGAAGGGTGCTGTAAATTCGACAAACGTCTTCCCATCATATCCCAGACATGTTCAATTGGCAATAAATCGGGAGAGCGTGGCGGCCGTGCTAGTAAATTAATATGCAATAAATTAGTCCATTTTGATACGTGCAATGTGTGAACGTGCATTATCTTGTTGCAAGATTCCACTTTCAACTCTTCTGATGTAAGGTAGAGCATACTGCTCTACGACCTTGTCGATGTATCGTCGAGCCGTCATACTTCTTGAATGAACAATAGGGGTGATTTTCTTCCAACACAAATTGCACCTCATACCATGATACCAATAGTACGTGCCACATGACGTTCTACATTATGTTGTAATTTGCGCCTTTCACCTAGATGTTGTCAAATCATCTGCCGACCGTCATGCATTGCTAAACAGAAACGCACCATTCCAATCTTTGACGTTGGTGTTCTGGCATAACAGGTAACACTAACTGGAGTCGGTAAGATAGCAAACCAAAACTTCGAATTCTTCGATACAGCGTTGTCATAGAAACAATTTGTCCCTCTACCCCCATACCACTGGTTTGCTATACCTCGTGTTAAGATAATTCGGTCTCTTGTAGCAAATTGACTAAGAAATCGATCTTCACATTCTGTAGTACGACTATGGGCCCCAGTTCCCGACGACGACTCGGTCTACCCTCTCCTGTCCATGCTCGATAACAACAAAGCGCCGTGGTTACATTTCTGCCCATGCGTCGAGTAATTTCTCTGTACAAAGTACCAGCCTCAGAAAGACCAGCAATTCGATCTCGCTCAAACTCTGATAATTCAGCAACGGTGTCTAACTGATGGCATTGGTACGTTATTACTAAATAACAATTCAGTGACAACTAACAAAAACAAACGAAACATTTTTGTAAACAAACGCAAATGTTTATGTTCACTAACCACATGTCAGTATTAACATAGCCTCTTTGGAATTGATAAAATTTATTGACAGTTTCATCATTGTTATTTAGGGTTAAATATATATATTTTCACCGAATTTTATTACAATCTGACCATTATTACTAGGTGTGTTGCATTATCATTGCAACCCTAGTAAACTAATAAGTAACAGTTATTTGTTTAACAAGTAATACTTGTTGCCGCTGCCAATGCAGCAAAAGTGATTTCTGCCGTGCTAGACATATAATTTTTTCTTCGATCGTTAATTTCATTTCTTTAAAATTATTAGTACAAAAGAGATCATACCTACTACTTACTTACTTACTTACCTAATCCCTATTGCAAATTATTAATTAGCAATATGGAGAATAATAAATGTTTAGCAATAACTTAAATGAAATACTTTTACTTCAACAACTTGAAATATAATAATACTGTTGAACCAGATCGCCCCTATCACAATTTTTAACATATTTAAAGGACATTCGTCAAGGTAAAAATTGTAATTTAACGAGATTAACTTAATTTTTGCCAAGCCTAGTGTTTTCCATGCTAAATTTTAAATTTATCGTCACCAGAAATTTTTTGTGCCTAGGCAATAAAAGTGATACTTTGGTGGCTTTTAGATAGTCAAAAGAAGCAGGTTTTCATTGCCAATCGGAAAAAAATTAATTTTCCTTAACCGTGGCTCATTATAAATAGTGATAACAAAAAGAGAATTAAACATGCGTGTAATAAAAGCTATCTTTATAATTTAAATTAATGATTCAGTATTCTAACAAACATACTAATAAAAAATAATCTTTATTAATTTAGGGCGAAGTTGTAAGCGTAGTTTACTCACTTCTAGTGCTGTTTGTTTTAGTTCGTACGTTTAACCTGCTTGCTTTATTTACGTATCGTTTATTACTTCAGATTATAAGCGTTTTGATTATTTATTAGTTCAATTAAATTTACGATGCATTTTAAATCATATATTTACGTATGTCCTAAAAGTTTTCATAAATATATAATGTAAACAAATTTTGTCACCAAGTGGTTCATTACTTTTTTCTCCGATTGTACATATTCACAGATTTTATCTTCAAATTTATTCTACACATGCATTTGGTTGAATATTTCATTTAGTAATTTATACTCTACGGTTTTATGCAGTTACTTTCAAAGAAATGGCTACGAGTGCATTCATGTGCATAATGTATTTTTTGCACTTCCGAGACTAAAACATCAACTTTAATCACTTATTTGCATGACTAGCGACCCTTTTAATCACAAGGAATTTAATGTTACTTTAATTCCCAAGGCCATTAAAATAATTTAAATTCCGCATAAATAAAGTAAATATAAGGCAATAACAAAAATTAACCAATCAAAATTACATATTGCTGAAAGCGTTACTATAGCACTTCGCAAATAAAATTTAAATAGCATTTTCCGTAAAGCATACGTTGATAAATCGAATAAACTGTCAATATCAAGATCATGCAACTTTACTTTCTTCGGCCATTTTGATTTAAAATTTTTCGAAAATGCAAATCACTGGCCTTTAGTTCTTTTGATAATTATTTAAGCATTTATCTTTTAATTTATATAGGGATTTATTTACATTTATTTTATACATCACAACATTTACAGCTATTTAGGGTAATATTTATTCCATTGGTTTAATTACTTATCGTTTAGTTAAACCAATTATTTATTTAACATTTCTTTTGTATAATTTGTACGAGGGGCACTATCTATATTGTGAGTCTTGGCAACACTGCATGTTTAAGGCGCCATCTAACATGTGTAATGGAAAGTTTAAAATTTGTGAACATAACCTTAATCAGAACATTTTGACATTTGGGTGTGATTAGTGGTATCTATAGTGAATTGAAAATTGTCCCAACGTAAAAATGGAATTAACTTGTGAGAATGTTCGTGCGATTATTTATTACGACTTTCGAACGTGGATTATCTAGACAAGAGTGTATCGATCAACTTACTTCTACTTTTGGCGATGAATCCCCATCCTTTTCCACTGTGAAACGCTGGTATAACGAGTTTAATCGTAACCGCCGTTCGCTCACCGATGAAAGTCGTGAAGGTCGTCCAAAATTAGTTTTTGTGCCAAAAAACATTGATGTTGTGCAAAAATTGATAATGAAAGATCGTCATGTGACATACTGTGAGATTGAGGCAATCTTATACATTAGTTCGACCAGCATATGTAAAACATTGCATGAACATTTAGCCGTGAAAAAGTTTTGTTCTCGTTGGATCCCACATAATTTGAAAACATCTGAAAAAGATACCCGTGTCGATTGGTGCAAGCAAACGCTTACGAAACACAATGGCGGTGCTTCAAAAGACGTATATAATATTGTAACAGATGAAGAATCATGGATATATGCTTATGAGCCGGAAAGTAAACAGCAGTCGATTGTATGGGTGTTTCAAGATAAACCAAACCCAACAAAAGTTGTTCGCGCTTAAAGTACTTCGAAACAAATGGTCTCCTATTTTTGCGGAAAAACTGGTCATGTAGCAACAATACCTTTACAGGAACGTAAAACGCTCACTTCGGAATGGTACACCACCATTTGTTTGCTGGAAGTCTTCAGAGAAAAGGAAAACAAACAAGTGCCGTAAGATCATTCTGCATCACGACAATGCGAGCTCTTACACGTCTCGTCTAACAATCGTACAGTCCTGATTTAGCACCTAATGCTCCCGAATGTCAAGAATAAATTGCGTGGACAACGGTTTTCGTCAGGAGAAGAAACCGCTGATGCGTTCAAAAACCGTGCTTTGGAGATGTCTCAAGCAAAATGGCAAAAATGTTTTGACAATTGATTCGAAAGAATGCAAAACTGTATAGATCAGAAGGGAGCATATTTTGAAAAAAAATAAAACAATTTTCAGTGATAAATTACTGTTTCTTTATTATTAGGCTCACAATATAAATAGTGCCCCTCATAACCTTTATTTATTTGAATCATTAAATGTTGCGTATTACATTTCATACACTAATTCATCAAAGTATAAACGATTATTAAACTTATTTTGTCATTGTTTATTCTTGAAATTCGCTTACCAAATTTATGACAATAATTAGCAATACTATATAATTCCAAAAATCGTTACAACAGCAAGAAGTATTCTGGGGATAAGTCAGGAGATCTAGTATACTAACTAATAGGACTTCCTCTTCCAATCCATCTTCTAGGTGAAGTCTTGCCTAACAACTTCGCAACGTTAGCACCATTTTACTAAAACCAGATTCTGCGACGTAAATCTAATGGAATTCCTTCAAAAAGAATTGACAAATCGTTAACAAGGAAATTTCTACATTTCTCACCATTAAGCGATTATGTAGTTTAAAAATGCTTCCAAAGGCTACTTCATGAACTAATTATAATAAATAATCTTTTTTCTTAAAATTTTCCTCCAAAATACTATCACCAAAATATGCTATTATATTCAAAATTTAGGCAATCCAAAATTTCCATTGATGTCACTTTTAGTAGGATATCACTTGAAAATTAAAGCTTACCCCACACCCTACTGGTCCGAAAAGAGAAAATTAGGAAGTTAGTGGAAGGTTATTACGGGTCTTAAGCTACCATATTAATTTTCTTAATGACAATATATTCTACAAGATAAATAAGTGAGCAAGTAATTTGGTTCACATAGTATAAATGCAGTGGAAGGCTCGTTGAAAGAGCAGAATTTGCAATAAGTTGGATATGTTTTAACAAATTTAAAATTTGATATCATATTCACAGACTGTATTAAAAATACTAGTTTAGATGTTTTTTAATCCATACCCTTAAAAATGGTGCTGCAATAAAATCAATTTTACATGCAAACTTCATGATTTATGTACAATAAATCGAACTAGAAATTGAATTTTTTAATTTTTATTTGTGTATCTAACGTGGAATAATGTGCCACATTCTTTTACAAAAGGATCAAATTGTCTCCAAAAGCTGGGGTAAAAATTCAATTGCGTTAAATATTTTGAAAACAAGAGCAGGTAAAAACAACATGAATTGAGACAGCCTTACATTTTTAAAATCTTTCCATTGATGTATAGATAAACTCGACGATGCATCCGCTGAGGAGCTTAAATGAAAACTTGAAGATAAAATTTGTAATAGAGTGAATATATTTAGCCGATTAAAAGTTATAGTTTTTTCCTCGTCTCATAAAATTGCCGATAAAACCAAAATGCAATAGATATTGAATTTCTACTGGTCAACTATTTACACTTTTATATAAGTAAACATTACTTTTATTAATGGCCTAATAATCCTTTTATTAATGGCCTAATAATCTATCGACATCTGCTAGATTTGCATTGTGAAATTCTAATAGATACATTTTAATAACTAACTTGAACGCTATCCTTGCTTAAATAGGGCATACAAATGTTTCGCTGCATTTGCAAGCTACGCATCATTTTTATTTAGTATTTAATAGGGGAGCTAGTTAAAGAGCGAGAAAAAGTAGATATAACAAACAAGTGGCAACACTGTTAGTTGAGTTCAATGTAAATACCTATAAATGTGTTCTGCACAATTATTTGTTGTTAACATGGTGCAAATAAATTTGGTAAATGTAATTCCTATGTTAATAACAATATTTCAAGAAAATTTGTTTTATAACCTATCACATATCGGGAATTTGAATCACGTGACTTATTGAAACAAATAATTGATAGCGCAACTGAAGATGACTCATTTTAAACATGATAGAATGTAATTTGATTTAAAAGTGGAAGGCATTTTTGAGGAGTATAGACAAGATTTTTTTATCAATTATGACGACCAATATTAAAAAAAATGAACAACCTGATGACTATAAGCAATAAGGGGAAAGCTATATACCTGAGAAATCAACTTGTTCGTGTGTGAAAGAATTTTTTAAAATGATTAGAAAAAGTGCTATACGTGTACAATCATGTGCAAATAATTTCTCGTCGGCACGCTTCGCGTTGCATCAGTGAGCGGAGAAGTAAGTTTGTCGCTTATTTAAACGCAAACAAGTGAAACATAGTTGACCTTAAGTGAAAAATCTACGAGTTGCCGAAGGTGATCGAATGCCAACTAAATTTTACCAAAATTCAGCAACATTTCTATAAATCTCAGCTAACCCATGTAATGCAAAGCGCGTCTAGGTGAAATTCTTGGCAGGGAATTTTACTTTTACAATTCTTCTTGCTTTTTTTCGCCGTTCAGCACTGCATAGAAAAACGGATGTACATTCGAACACATGAAATAAATCCCAAGCAACGTTTTTTTTCGCCCTTTGCGGTGTCGCGCTGCGATTAAATAAGAGACAACGTCTACGGATGTTTACTGAACTTTTGACAATTTCAGCAAATCTTGGAAGGGTAAAACATACGTATCTCATTTAAATATAACTTTATGTAAGCGTAAAATTACGAATAAATTCGTGTGCATTTAAAAATTACGGTGCACTGAGCGTATTTCACAAATGAGCGATAAGCTTTACACATCTGGCGGAATTCTTAACGCGTATTTTAAAATTTCCTGATCAGTCTTTACATACGTTTGTCTAATGCAAACAAATAGGTTTATTTATCTTCTTTGTTGATTAATTCTCAAAATCAGTTACTATTAAAATAATAAGTATTGGCGGTTCACTTTCAAACCTTGTATTTCATAAATTAATAAAGCAAGTTAGATCAAACTAAGTTTATTTTGATAACAGTTAAGTTTTGTATAAGTATGCTGAATTTCAAAATTTTCCAAAGTTGCATTCGCTGGTACATGTAAAATATATTCTAAAAAATGTGTTTTTAATTGATATTTTTAAGAATTTCGAACTTCAAAAATTAATTTAACAAAAACCATTCATCCAAAGCGTCCTATACTTGTATATATAATTGATTGCACATTATTATATAGTTTTAATACATTATAATGCTATAGGATTATTAATAACGAAATTACAATCAATAATTCCGAACGACTCTATTTCGCTCATTTGAAGAGATATTCAAAATATTCTTTCTACTCATTATAAGGTAGAGAAATTAACACGTAAGAAGAAAAGATCTACTTAATAGAAAAATTTTGAAAACTTATAGAAATAAAAAAGTTTATGCGGAAGAGCGCTCGAGAAACATTCCGCGGGAGAAAGACGGGAGCGTAAACCAAAGCGACACTGTGAACGCATAATGTGTTTCAATGATTCAGAGACTGCTATTACTCAGAAACGCCACAATAATAAAATTGTTAAGAAACTCTACCTGCATATAATTATTGATTTCTAACTATTTATACATACAAGGTACAGCAAACATTTATTTATAACATATATATATATATATATATATATATATATATATATATATGTGTGTGTGTGTGTGCGCGTGCGTGCGCGCGTGCGTGCGCGCGTGCGTGCGTGCCTGCGTGCGTGCGTGCGTGCGTGTGTGCGTGCGTGCGTGCGTCCGTGCGTGTGTGCGTGTGTGTGTGTGTTGTGTGACACCTAAAGTGTATAATAGACATTATTTTATCTTTGATAACTAAGCACGTATTATGTTATAAATAGAGATATGAATTCAAATTAGATTAGATCAGAATATACTTGCCGTTTAGAATAATCATACTTGTAATTCATAAATTATAGTTGAATAAAGTACATTGTAAGTTGATAAATAAATTATATCTTTTAATAGTTTTACATAGTTAAAACTTAACTGGCGCAGTCGGTAGGATACAAATTGAAAGAATCTACGGCCTAAATACGAGTGGATTAATTATATTTTTAGAATACAAAGTTTAAAAAGAAAGAAATAGTTGGAAGTCCAGACCCTTGAACTTCACTATTTCTACAAATAATAAGGAACCAATACGAATTAATTCAAATAGCAAAAAGAGCTAATAGAAGTCCAGATCCTTGCACTCCACTGTTTTTTTTTCTATAGGTGTATATTGTTAATTAGAGGTTCTAAATATATTGTTATAATTACTGCAACTATTCTGACTCGGTTTATAATATCATAAACTTAAAAATAAATTTAGTATTAAAGCAAACGTTATATATATATATATATATATATATATATATATATATATATATATATAT